>JAKUCM010004558.1:0-32573 GCA_023374145.1 Lepidium sativum | reverse complement strand
ATTCAGGTGTGAAAACTGGTAATAATGATTTAAGATCAATTGCTCTTTATCGTCTACTCTAGTCGGCCGAATATTTTACCATCTAACTTATTGGGCTAACAATGTCTAAGCCCAGCCCATTTCCTTAATTCTATTATATTTTGTATTCGAGTTTTTTTTTAATGTTTTCCAAGTACATATTTTATGAATATAATTTACTTATACGATTCTACATGATATTAATTGATTATTTTATCCTTGTGTTATTAAAATTATAAAACCTAAATTATTAATAAATAGTAATAGATTATAGAAATTAGTCAGTTAATATTATAAATATATTAATTTATGTAGATTTTGTGATATATTAAGAAAATACCAAATGATTTATCCGGAAAAATATATATACCAAATATGAGTCCAAACCGTCGTCTTTGCTACAAGGAGCTTTCTGCAAAACATTTAAAATTATTTAAAAGTTCATAAACTTCATAAATTATATATTTAAAAGTTTATAAAATTATTTTAAGAAAATTAAAAAATTTTATAAACTATTTAAATGTTTATAAATTTTTTGAAAAAAATTAATTATTGGATTAAAGTTATACCTCTACGATGATCCGGTTGACGTCATCTCAAGTTAGCACAAAAGAAGATCCCGCTCTTTCTTGGGTGAGTTGAATTAAGATCTCATCCTTCCTATGTTCAATTCTCCCCACCAAATCCAACACCTTCTTGTTCTCGATCGCTTCTATCTTTTTGTTGGTGTGATAATCTTTTGTTAGGTCGAGTTAATCTTGTTCGTAATCATTTTTAATAGTATACAAAATAGAGGACATTGTGAAGGTTATATTTAATGAAATATTTAAGTTTAAAAATAAAACTTACCATATCTCGGGAACGTTGTTCAAATGTTTGAGAGTCTGCGTTGTGTGTCCCAACGTTTTCCCGACCTAACCAGCTAACCAGTTCTTCTTGTTCTTTTCAGAGACCTTCTTCGTCTCAGCACGACTCCGATATTGAACGAACTCTGGGAAGCGAGCCGCCAGACAATTAATGGGCAGCTTAGTAGGATCTTTCTCCCATGAGGTCACCCACGTATGGATGTGATTCTTGTCAGAGGTAGTGCATTGCTCCTTGAACTTCTTGTGAACGTCAAGTGTGTGATGAGCAACCTAGTTATAATGTTGCTATCAATTGTAAAATATTTATAAAATGTAAAATACATTAAAAAGTTAAGTTCTCACTTCTTTTTTCATTTCTTTTGATCTCTTTCTCGTGTCTCCTCTTCATGGTATCTTCTCCGATTGAAGACTTAGTTCGTGTAAGAGGTGCTTGTCAGAAAGGTTATCTTCGACGGTAACTTAGAAATCTTTAAGATCCACGCTGGTCTAGTCATTTCCTCACGTTCTCTAAGTTAACTACTCAGAAACCATGGGTAAAACAATCAAAGTGGATGACATGATAATAAAACTTAGAAAGTAAACTTAGAACAAGAGCAAACTGAAACTGAATAAAAAGATCACAAAACGAAAGTAGAATTTGTGTTCTGAAATTACAGCAATGAAAAATTCAAAAGGTTTTAGAAGCAGCAACAAAATCTTTGATCTCAAAGTCTGTGTAACACCAAGGAGGTATTTATACTAATCCCCCGTTATAGATAAAAATGAAAACGAAAAACTAAGTAGGATAGTTGACTCGACTTCGTGGGTCGAGTCATGTAATTGGGTCATCAAAAGTGCAGTTGGTACGGCCCATCAGGTATAGTGACTTCATGCTATGATGCGGTCCATTACACAGTTGGGTTCCAATCCGAGTTAGCGTTGGTTTCAAACACGGGTCATCATTGACGTGGTTTCATGATCCGAGTCATCGTGACGTGGCTTCATGATCTGGTTCATGACGTCGTTGGGTTCCAATCCGAGTTATCATAGGTTTCAAACTTGAGTCGTCATTGCCGTGGTTTCATGATCCGAGTTGCCGTGATGTGCCTTCATGATCCGGTCATTGCCGTGCTTTCATGATCCTAGTTACCGTGGGTTTCAAACTCGAGTTGTCATTGTCGTGGTTTCATGATCTGAGTCGCTGTGACGTGGCTTCATAATATGAGCTTCCTGAAAATAACTCTAAATGAAATGTGTATGCTATGCAAATGTAACATACGAAAACAAACTACAAATGGCTCAAGTGTGATATAGATGCAACATATATGTATGAAAAGTGAATTATAAACTACTCGTAAAACATGTTAAAATACATATATATCACCTTGAAAGAAAAGTTTGGTACCACATTTGAAACCAAACTTAGGAGACTCAATCAAAAGTTTAAGGACAATAAGAAACGCCCGAATCAGCCAATGAGGCAGCATCTTGGAATCATGTGAGACATGGTTATCAATGATGAACAACAAGTGCAAGTTCTTCTCCAATTGTTACCTGAAAGTTGGGATCGCATCAAGGTCCAAATGACACACAATGTCAATGTGAAAATATTTGAAGACATTGCACATCACTTTGAGTTAGAGGATGAGCGCTTAGAGGCGACCAAACCTTATAATGAAGCTAACTTTGCAAGTTCGAGTTCTGGCTTGAAACGCAAGAAAGGTAACAAGGCTCCTAATTAAACTGATCCTAAGAGACAAAAGAAAAATGCAAAACATGGCAAGCGTGGAGGAATGAAGGATAAGTCCAAAATGAAATGTTCATTCTGCTTGTGAATGCAGTGAGGCAAAGAAAGAATCATTTTCAAACACCACTTGTAAATATGCTTATGTTTCTAGTTGTGCAATGCTTGTAGAATCTTATCCTTCATAGATTGTAGACTTAGAAGCAACATACCACATAGCTAGGAATCGATACTTACTATAGAATACCGGCTAGTTCCTAAAAGTTCAAGATGGTTATACGTAGGAAATAACTCCAAAGTTTCAATACTAGGTATTTGCACATGTCAGCTACACATGCATGGCGGGAAGACCCTTATCTTACATAACGTCTTGTACGCTCTTGAAATTTGTCGGAACCTTGTCTCTTTTTTAACTTTACTTAAGGTAGGATTTGGTTTGGATTTCCCTGATATATGTTTAAATATTGAAACGACGATAGCCAAGACAATATTCAATAATCTGGTAATGTGAAACTGAATTCTACCACTTATCTACTTGGAAAGAAAAGCTGGGCAACAAACCATAATGCTGTACATTTTTATAACCACAAGGTCAAAAACAACAGAAGTTATCACTTCTTTGACCATCAGTTTCAAACTAAAAGATTATATCTCGACATTGCCTCTAGAGCTAGTGAGGTTAATACAGACTTGCAAGAGCATCAGATGATGAATTCATTGCTAAAAAACCTGAGATAACTCTGCAAATTTAAGCAGTTTTCTACCATATAGATGTCATAGAATGTAAATAGAATGGTTTAATTCGGTTTACTTAGAAATCAATTATAGTCCGGTTAGCTTCTATATAAACCAATTGTACAGCTTCATTGTCGAATACACAGAATTAAAATCTCTTTTACGATTCTGTTACAAGTCCTATGATCACATATATCGCTTATATATAAATACAAGAATGTGGATAATCTATTTTGTTTTCTATTATAAGAAATATTTCTTTAATTAACAATATGTATACACATGCAACTATATAGTCCTGATTTCACTATTTTTTGTGTATATACTTTGGTTAAATGTTCACAATCTCGTTACTGGTTGAGAAAAAAAAAATACTTCTCACTGATTCCTTTGTTCGTTAAAATTTTGCGCCTGAATTAAGCCATAAGAACAATTCACTAAAAAATCACGTTTTGACAAAATCAAATACCAAGAATATAAATCTTGAACCAGCATAAATTCCAACGATGAATCCAATATAAAACTAATGAGAGAATTGCGACAATGCAAAAACTAAAAAACCCTACAAAAAAATTGAATCTTTCTCCAAACATCGCTACTTAGGGTTCTTCATAGGTCTTAATTAGGGTTGTTCGGAACTTGATTAGCTGCACGAGAAAGCACACGAAAGTGAAACTTTCGATCCCAACGATCCCAAAACAGTCCAATTTGGTCACCAATTCTCAAATTCCTCCTATGAACAAACGACGAACGCCACTCTCCGTTCAAAACATAACTTCGTGAACACGCATATCTCTTAAAAAGCAACTGAAACGTTTCCTGAGTATCGTGATCAAACACATTAACATGGATTGATAAGCCTTGTTGGATCATATGTTGATCATTTTCATGAAGATATCTGATGACTTTTCCTTCGACGAGGTAAGTATGAAGAATCAGACGGCTATTTCCACCAAGATCACTTGCGGTTAATGTCTTCTTAATGGTCCATGGATCTGTGTAGAGAGTTAGTTCTGTTGAAACATCGTATCGTTCTTCTTCAGCCCTTTCTTCATCCGTAAGAGTTCTCATACTTGCAATCTTCCTTTGTTGTTCAGTCAGATTGTGACCGTTTGGCTTTCTCATTCTTACTCTCTAGTTAATTTGTGTTTGCATATGAAGTTACCAGGATCATGAGTTCTCGTATATATAGTTTTTTTTGAGGTTTAATCTGTTTAGGAAAAGGAAATTCAATTTTTTTATACCTCTAAAAGGAAATTCATTCATATCAGGAAAAGGAAACAAATTGATTTTTATCTTTTTCATAATCTATTTGAATGAGAATTATGAAGTGATTTTAAATAAACTAATCCCGCGTGGTATATTTTCCATTTTTAAGGTTTGAATTTCCTTATCTAGTTGATATGTGTAGAATCTCATTAGATTTAGTTAGTTTATTTATCATTTTATCTAGTTTTTTTTTACCGTCAAAATAATTTTATATTGCATTATGTTTATTAGAATTTACAAATTGTCTCATGATATATGGACAAGAATTATACTAACACCAATCATGAATCAAGTTGTTATAGCTTTTGCCAACAGATCAACACACCAATTAGCTTGTTAAAGAGGTTTGAGAAAAGGTGGTTTGTGATTTACATTAAGTTAAGTATTTATACGAGTGTACATAAGTTTAACCTAAACCCCAAATAAAATACAATATAGAATATTTATTAGCTACATATTATAATACTTCCCCCCTCAAGTTGGAGGTGAGAAGTCTTGAATCCCTAGTTTGGATAATAAGTGAACTGTGGGGTAGATTATGCTTTTGTAAACAAATCCGTAAGTTGCTGCTGTGCTGATAAATGCTCGGTTTTGATGAGGTTGGACATAATAGCATCTCTGGCAAAGTGACAATCCCGTTCAATATGCTTAGTTCGTTTGTGGAAAACTCGATTTGCTGTTATATGAAGTGTTGATCTGCTATCACAGTATAGAGTCATCGGCTGCTTGTGAGTGACACCAAAGGTGGATAGTAGTTCTTTGGGCCATTTAATTCCTCCAACACATAAGCCATTGATCTGTATTCAGCTTCAGCGAACGACATGGAGACCATTTCTTGCTTCTTTGTCTTCCAAGAGACCGAAGAGTTGCCGAGAAGAATAACATAGGCATTAAGTAATCGCTTTGTTAGAGTACAAGCACTCCAATTTGCATCACAATAGGCAGTGAGATGTAAATCTGAATCCGAGCATAGTAGGATACCATGTCCGGGTGTTCCTTTGAGATAACGGACTGTTCGAAGAGCCGCATTCCAATGTGACTCAAGCAGCGTTTGCATAAATTGAGACAAGATATGCATTGTATAAGAGAGCTTTGGCCGAGTGAAAGTCAAGTATATAAGGAGACTAACAATTATTTTATACTTATGAGGATCAGCAAATGATTTACTAGAATCGATGGATAGCTTATGATTCGGTTCTATTGGCGTCGAAGAAGGTTTGGTAGCTAACAAACCTGTTTCAGAAAGAATGTCAAGAGCATACTTTCTTGGTACAAGATAAATCCATCGTCATTATGAGAACTTCTATACCCAAAAATACTTCAGCTTGCCCACCAAATCCTTCATATGAAAACACTTGTTGAGGTAATTCTTGAACTTCTGTTAGATTGAGATATCATTCGTAGCTACTATGAAATCATCAACATAGATGAAATCATCACTAGTATAAGAAAAATGATAAGTATTGGCTTGGCTTTGCATAAAACCATAGTCGAGTAAAGCGGTGCTAAGTTTGGAGAACCAACATCTCGGGACATGTTTCAACCCATAGATAGATTTCATAAGACGACAAACTTTGGTTGGATATTTGCTTTCGTAACCTGGAGGATGCTTCATGTACACTTCTTCATCTAAGTCACCATGTAGAAGTGAATTGTGGACATCAATTTGATGGGCCTCTCGATGCTTTGCGGCTGCGACATCAAGTAAAATTCAAATTGTCGATTGAATTAAATAAACTATTTGGCGTGGTATATTTTCCATTTTTAAGGTTTGGATTTCCTTATCTACTTGATATGTGTAGAATCTCATTAGATTTAGCTAGTTTGTTTATTATTTTATCCGGGTTTTTTTTACCGTCAAAACACTTTTATGTTGCATTATGTGAATCAAAGGTTACAAATTTTCTCATGAAATCTGGATAAGAATTATACAAACATCAATTGTGAATCAAATCATTTGTTCTAGTTTTTGCCAACAAATCAGCACACCGATTAGCTTGTCTCGATTTGTAAGTGAAATATATTATCTAAGTCCAAGCCTATTGTAGATAGTGAGGCAACCTTGTTTTATTTGAATAACCAGCAAGGACTTTATTGATTGTTAAATTATTTCCTTCAAATTCAACTTGATGATAGCCCGAACCCCATACCATTTGTATGGCCCCTAGTAACGATGTAAACTTTGCTTCTGGTATAGTAGCTCGCCTCTAAAACTTATCTATTTCCATCATGTAAAATATTCCATGGTCATCTCTAATTATCCATTCGAGAACAAAGCGATCATTTTCCTTATTTGAGACATCATAGTTTCATTTTACCCATTAAGTGTGGGGTTTTGTCCAATGTACCTCACCTCTGTTGGTTAGAGAGTGCTCAAGAGAATTATATGCAGGCATCATGTCATTATGGAAGGATTGGGACGTCATCCATTCGTGAGAAGCAGTTGTTGCACGGCTTACTATCTCTTGTATAGAAATATCCTTCTAGGAGTAAATAAACTATTATGGCTTTTCCATATTCTCCATAATATCACATTGTTAAGTAACGATGAACATCAAGTAGCGTAGTGTTCTCAACCAGTGATAATAAATATTTTAGTTTATGATGTAGTGGCCGTAATGGATCCCCTAATATATGTATAGGTATCCTGGACTGACACCATGATGAAAAGGCATACAGGCAGGATAAGAAAATATGATCACTCGTTTCATTTTCAGTACAACATTAGAGACACTTAAACCCTGGCATAAATTACGTTGTTGTGGATTTTCTGCAATAGAAGATAGTCGCCAAATAAAGTGTTTTAGTTTGGGCACAACATTAAGTCGCCAAATCTTCGTAGCAATATCTAGGTACTCTACTAAAGCTGGTTTATGTATATCATTGTCTCCAAGTAGCGTTGCTAATTGATACCCTGATTTGACCGAGTACGAACCACTTGGTGTATAGCTCCATATATAAATGTCAGATGTTTTCGGTGTCGATACAAACGTTTGCAAGACGAACCGATGATCACAAGTGTCTATCATGGAATGTAGCTTATCTTCATTCCATTGTCCAGTGTCGGGATTTAACAGATTTGAGACCTTTAATCGCAGGTTAACCAGTGGTAATTATCGTGGTGGTCTAGCCGGAGTCGTTGGTAACAAAGAGTCTAACCAATTTCTTTTCATGTTTCTTCTGTTGAATAGTATAAAAATCAATACCACACTCTGTTTTCTCAACAATGACCAACCTTGGTGCTAACCCACCATTTACACTCTCATTTTCAACATCATCACTTTGCACATTCAGACGTTCACTTAACTTAAAAACATATATAAAAGTATGGTCGTGTAAACAATAGAGTTCACAAGAGAAGCAACACAAACATAACGCAGGTTCTTCAAACCAAGTGAAACAAACAACATATGTTCTTCAAACCGAGCAAAACAGACGACATATGTTCAACACACATAATAGTCTACTTTTTGCTCTTTCCTTTCTTTGTTATTGCAGTAAGTTTAGAACTAACCACAATAGCTGAATCAATGTTGTTCTTGCTCAGTTGCTCAGCCTCAACATCTCTATTCGACTACACCTACTATTTCGAACTCTTCATTCCAGCTGGAGTCTCCTCAACACCTGATAGGCGATCAGCTAATGTCTGGATCTACATTTCACAAGGATCTTGACCATACACTGCTTTCCACTACTAGTATGGTCCATCACCTGTGCAACAATTTCTTTACAACATTTATCCATGTGAGCTCTCATAGTCTCAATAATGCTTTCTTCGTTGACAGCATGGTGTCTCTTTGACCCTTTCGGTTCTTCAGCTGATACAGTTTTTCTTTTCTCCATTTTGTTCTTATGCAAATAAAGCAACACACCTTTCACTTTCCAATGAGAGATCTCTGACTTCCACAATTTAGTATTTAATTTCCCATACATCGCCTTGATGATATTGTCAACTTTGGGATCTTCTTCATCATTATACCAAAGCCCAAAATTTTCATCATAATCACCAACATCATAGTTGTTCACCTTGGTCTACAAAAAAAATAATATATGACATGTTAGATAAAAAAAGTATACCAAAACTGCAAAAAATCAATATATAAACTGCACAAAATTATAGTTGTTTTTTTAGATTTTCCAAAAAATTCTCATGCCATTTTGATCCATGATAAGCCAACATGGGTGGAGTTTGGTTTACATTCTATAAGTGATCCAAACTCAGCTCCGTAATCTATAAGCGTATAATAACACCAACATTGAATTATTTGGATAAATCCATCAAAGAAATATGTTGAAGACTCCAGATTTATACGCTTGATAGAATTCACCATATTCTTGAAAGTAAGTATACCCCATGGATAATTCGCAAAAACCTCCAAGTCCATGACTAGTCTACCGAGAGGGGGGGAGATACACGTCTACATGACTTCTTTCTGTCAATAAAGATAGCTAGTATGACAAGATAACTTAATCTTAGTTGATCCTATTGAGTCCATGTTCCACATACTGCACAAGCAGCAGCCAAATCGTTCACGGTTGGTCCCTTATTCATAGGCACTCCAAGACGCTCCTAAAATGCTTTTATCTCCCATGTCTCTTTAGTGGCTAGGTTATTTAAATCATCAACCCACTCACAGTTGAGATCAGTCAAATGCTCAAACTCATGCAGAGAGAACCTCAACGGTTTGACACCAATCAAACACCATATCTCATACTTTTTCTTACATTCTAGCTGAAATGTAAGCATATAGTGCACCTGTCTTGAAAGCCCACCTGAATTCCATAGCACGAAACTTCAAGAACACACCCATATTTCCTTTGAATAACTTATCCCATTCATCCTTTTGTAAAACTCCGGCCATTGCGTTTAATAACTTTTTAGGATTACCACTGTAGTGGCCTCCACTTTTATTTGCAATAGGATCATTATCCCTTGTGTACAACCTTAGTGGAAACTCAGGTTCAGGATCACGCATAATATAAGATCACTCTGAAAAATTAAAATTTAAGTATGCAATCGAATAACAGAAATTTTCAATGTTTTTCAAATCCTATTATATTGATGTCGATGTAGTACAATAGGTGTCAATCCAAGTGGGAGTGTAACTAGCAATTAGAATGTGATAGACTACTCTAATTCAAGCCAGGTAAATTCAGTGGTTTGTTATCTATCGATCTAAGTGAGCAATTTTGACAACGGGAACCGAAAGCAAAAGTGAAAAGTAAACAACGGAACAAAGTGAGGTAGAAAATAACAGCGGAACAAAGTGCAGTAAGAGCACACAGCGTGACAAGTGCACTAAATAGCAAATAGCGTAACAAAGTGCAGTAAAGAACAAACATCAAGTGTAAGCAATAAATAAGAGAAAGGGTTTCTTAAGGGGCGGAGATCATGGATCAGCATTTCACTTAGAGTCACTAAATCGCTTAACAAACTAAAACAGAGCGGATCTCTAGGTAATAAACTCATAACTACTGAGTCCATTCTCGTGGTAAACAGCCTTAGCAAAGCTACCAACAGACCTTGTCATCATAAGCGTTAAACAACCTAGCTAGCGTGAAACAACATTTTAAACGAGCCTAATAAACACCTTGGACAACTAATCCAGGCTAAGAATATAGATCTTTGAGACGATTAAGTCAGACGATTCAACGCACCCGTCGGGAGTTAAACGTCTAAAATCATGTTTCCATTGATTAGAGAGGAACAAGCATTAACAAAAGAGATGATATTATTATACTCTTAACCGACTTAGACGACTTTATGACCCACGCTGATCTAGTCCGTTCCCTCAGGAACCCTAAATTAACTACTCAGACTTCATAGGTACAACAATCAAGATAACATTAAAGGTGGAAGACATAATAATAAAATTTAGACAGTAAACTGAGAGTAAAAACAAATTGAAACTAAATTCAAAAGATCATAAAACGAAAGTGGAGTTCTCGTTCTGGGATTACAACAATGAAAAAGGGTTCTGAAACAGTGTTCAAGCGTGTTTTTCTTTGTAACCTTACGGGGGTATTTATACTCGTTTCCCCGTTTTACCTAAAAAGTAAAACAAAGAAAAGTTAAGAACGATATTTGACTCAACTTTGTGGGCCGAGTCGATTCATTGGACCGTCAAAAGTGTAGTGCGCTTGGCCCGTCAGAAGTAAAGTGGAATGGCCCGTCAAAAGTGAAGTTGACTCGGCACGTCAAGGGTGAAGTTGACTTGGCACGTCAAAGGTGAAGTTGACTTGGCACGTCAAGGGTGAAGTTGATTTGGCACGTCAAAGGTGAAGTTGACTTGGCACGTCAAGGGTGAAGTTGACTTGGCACGTCTGGCACGTCAAAGGTGAAGTTGACTTGGCACGTCAAAGGTGAAGTCCCACTGGGGAAGTTACCGCTAAGTGCCAGTCCGAGGCCCACTGGAGAAGTTACCGCTGAGTGAAAGTCCGAGTCCCACTGGAGAAGTTACCGCTGAGTGATAGTTCAAGTCCCACTGGAGAAGTTACCGCTGAGTGACAGTCCGAGTCCCATTTCCTGAATATAACCCTAAATGCAATGCGTATGCTATGCAAATGTAACATGCACGTAACACATATATATGACTCAAATATGACGTAAATGCAACATATATGTATGAAAAGTGAACTAGAAATGGTTCCCAAAATATGCTAAAATGCGTGTATATCAACTCCCCCAAACTTAGACTTTGCTTGCCCTCAAGCAAACGCATAGAGCTAAGATGGAAGAGAGGTTGCTGACAAAGGGAACATCTCGCTTCAAACAAACAACCTACCAGGCCAAAAAAACTGTAATCCACAAGTGAACCCTTATTCTATTGTAAAAACACAATCTACTCCCGTCAAGGCTTAGCATCCTAATCACATATCCCTAGTGCTTAGATGGACTCTTAAGAAACACAAATTTGATTCCTATTTCCAAAGGTGCAAGCCTCGAGAGGGGTTGTTGATCATAGTCATATTAATGCAACTTTCAAGAGCTTAGCAAGACCTAATTGCTTCAACACATTTATCATTCATTTTTTACATTCAGTTTTTGCTCAAACTCATGATTTTTGCTCCAGCTTTATCAATGAATGCAAGGAAGTACGGGTTTACGCACAACCCTGATTCACCTTAGGCGTCAATATCTTAGCTTTCTCAGTGAACACGAAAAAGTACGGGTTTACGCACAGTCCCCGTTCACCTTAGGAAATATCATATTGGTTTTATCAATGAACAAAAGAAAGTACGGGTTTACGCACAGTCCCCGTTCACCTTAGACCTCATAAAGTGAGCTTAGTTATTTTTCGTTCTAATGTTTCTAATTGACAGGCTAAGCTCTAGGAAGGATCAAACTCAATGCATCTCAACCCCCTAATTTGGCAAAGTTAAATTCAATTTAAGAGGAAACAAACCAGGTCCTTTCGAGACACAACATAAACAAAGGTTTCAAAGGCGAATGATCTACCAATTAGGTTTCGAAAGGGAAGAAAAACGCAGGTCCAAGAGTTCACTATGGTTACTAGCCAATCAACCTAGGAAGAATGTCTATCATTAACAAGATGGTTCCCAAAACTCTAGACTCAATCCTATATGAATGAAGTGCAGCTACATGCACACTGTGTTTTTGAATGATGTATTTTTAGAAATATTTCAAATTTTTATGGATTTTCTATGCCTTACGTGAGATGCATGATTTATGTGGAGAATTCAAACTAAGAAACACATAAAACATGTTAATGAGAATTAGGACTCTCCCCCAAACTTAAACAACACAGTCCTTTGTGTAATCAAAGTCGGAAGGAAAATCCTAGAGTAATTGATATAAATGTATGTACAAAGAGATTTGGAGTGATTTACCTCACCAGTAGAGTTTCCATCCAATGGGGTCGTCATCTAGGCTTGTGCTGTGGGGTGCTTGGCTTGCGCGCGTGAGGACTCGAGTGTGGGACGGAAGTGGCGTGCAGTGCGGCACATGAGTGATGTGCAGTGCGTGGTGCGGACTCGTGAGGTGACTCGGTCGGTGGTGACTCGACTGGTGGTCGAGTAAGGTGCAGGACGGGAGTGGCTTGGGTAGCGGACTCGAGTGACGTGAGGAGTCAAGTTGCGGCGTGGTGATCGTGGCGTGAGGTGGAGTTCACAAGCATCCTAGAAGTTAAAATCAAAAACAATGAAACAAGAAATTTTGTCAAAGTGCAATCTAAAATATTTACAAAGGATATCATGGGATTGCCTCCCAAGTGCGCTTGTTTAAAATCACGAGCTTGACTATCCACAATCATTAGAGGCGAGGTGGTTCATCGAGAAGATCCGAAGTTCCCTCGGGTTTGGTTTTGTTGGCCAAGTAGGGCTTAACTCTCTGGCCGTTGACTGTGATATCTTTACCATCCTTGTTTATTAGAGTTACAGCTCCATATGATAGAATAGCTTTGACTTTGAACGGACCAGACCATCTCGTCTTCAGTTTTCCAGGGAACAACTTAAGTCTCGAATTGAATAGTAATACTTGGCCACCAGCAGTGATCTGCTTGGGTGCGATCTTCTTGTCTTGAAATGCCTTAGTTCTTTCCTTGTAAATTTTTGAACTCTCGTAGGCTTCTAGTATGGCCTCCTCTAACTCATGCAAATCCATAAGTCTTTTCTCTTGAGCGTTCTTGAGGTCAAAATTTAAGAACTTAGTCGCCCACAATGCCTTGTATTCCACTTCAACCGGTAAGTGGCATGACTTCCCATAGAGTAACTGAAATGGTGTCCTACCAATTGGAGTTTTGAATGCTGTTCTGTATGCCCACAGTGTATCATCCAACTTGACTGCCCCGTCTCGTTTTGACACCCCCACTACTCTTGCTAAAATAGCTTTTATCGGCTTGTTTGATATCTCCACCTGTCCGTTTGTTTGAGGGTGATACGGAGTTGCTACCTTGTGCTTGACCCCATGCTTTTTCAATAAACTCTTGAACACCTTGTTAATAAAGTGAGTACCGCTGTCGCTTATTACGACTCTTGGAATCTCAAACCTTAGAAAGATGATGCTCTTGAAAAGTTTCAGCACTACTTTAGAGTCGTTTGTTGGGCATGCAATCGCCTCTACCCACTTGGAAACGTAGTCAACTGCTACCAGAATATAATTGTTTCCATGTGATGGAGGGTTAAATGGCCCCATAAAATCAATGCCCCAACAGTCAAAAACTTCAATCTCCAATATCGGATTCTGTGGCATCTCATTTCTCTTGCTGATGTTGCCCATTCTTTGGCACGAATCGCACTTAGAGATAAATGATTGGGCATCTCTAAACATAGTCGGCCACCATAAATCTGATTGGAGAATTTTTTGAACTAACTTGAATGTCGCAAAATGACCACCGTACGTTGAACCATGACAATGCTCAAGGATTTCCTGAACATCTTCTTCTACAATACATCTTCTAAATAACCCATCGTACCCTTTTTGTATAGATATGGCTCGTCCCAAAAATAGTGATTCACATCTCTGGAAAATTTCTTTCTCTGATAGAAATCCATACTTTTTGGCACTTCACCAACAACCAGGTAATTTACCAAATCCGCATACCAAGGTAGTGTGGCTCCAGCGAGCTTACCACTGATCTGGTGACAATTTTCTAACACTTTCAGGTTGCAGAGGTGTACTGGCGACTCGAGCTTGACGTCCAAGTTAGGTTCCACTCGAGTGGTCACTCCCTTGAACGTCATAAGTTGCTCTTCCGGCATGGAGTTATCTATTGGGATCAAGTCTTCTATCATCATCCATGATAGGTGGTCGGGTACCCCGTTTCACTCCAGGTTTGTCCACTACTTCCATGTCAAACTCTTGCAGTAGCAGTATCCACCTCAATAACCTTGGCTTAGCATCCTTCTTTTTCATCAGGTACTTCAATGCTGTGTGATCTGTGTGCACAATTACCTTGGAAACAATGAGGTAAGATCTAAATTTCTCAAAAGCAAAGACCACAACTAGGAGTTCTTTTTCAGTAGTTGCATACTGGACTTGGGCGTCGTCAAGTGTCCTGCTGGCATAATAGATAATATTCATCTTCTTGTCCTTCCTCTGACCTAGGACTGCTCCCACCGCATAATCACTTGCATCACACATAATCTTGAACGTTATAGTCCAGTCTGGAGATTGGACTATTGCGGCGGACACCAAAGCTTCTTTGATTTTTAAAAACACCTCAAGGCAGTTCGAGTTAAAGTTGAACTCGACTTCCTTACATAGCAAGCGTGTCAGTGGTCTTGTTATTTTTGAGAAATCCTTGATGAATCTCCTGTAGAAACCAGCATGTCCCAAGAAACTTCTCACATCTTTTACTGTCTTAGGGGGTTGCAGCTGAACCATTATCTCAATCTTGGCTTTATCAACTTCAATACCCTTTTCTGATATCTTGTGTCCCTGAACAATACCTTCCCTAAACATGAAATTACACTTCTCCCAAATCAGCACCAGATTTGTTTCCGCACACCTGCTAAGTACCATGCACAGATTTGACAAAAAAAGAGGAGAAGGAAGAGCCATAGACAGAGAAATCGTCCATGAAAACTTCAACCATCTCCTCGATCAGATCTGAAAAAATAGAAGTCATGCAGCGTTGGAAAGTAGCAGGTGCATTACACAAACCAAATGGTATTGTTCTATATGCAAATGTTCCATAGGGGCAAGTTAAAGTGGTTTTTTCTTGGTCATCAGGATGTATAAAAATTTGAAAGAATCCACTATATCCACCTAAGAAGAAGTAGTATTTGTGATTAGCTAACCGTTCTACCATTTGATCAATGAATGGAAGTGGGAAGTGATCTTTCCTAGATGATGAATTTAACTTCCTATAATCAATGCACATCCTATGGCTCATGATAGTTCCAGTGGGAATTAGTTCTTCTTTTTTTTTTCATTTTTAACCACAGTGATTCCTCATTTTTTAGGGACGCAATGAACAGGTGAAACCCACTTACTATCAGAAATTGGATAGATAATATCAACATCCAGTAACTTAAGAATTTCTTTTTTGACCACTTCTTTTAGATTTAGATTCAACCTTCTTTGGTGCTTAATGCTTGAATGTGATTCGTTTTCAAGATGAATTCTATGAGTGCAAAAACTAGGTGATATGCCTATAATGTCAGCTAGAGAATAACCTAATGCCCTCCTAAATCTTTTTAATTCGTTTAACAGCATGCTCAACTCATCACTACTCAAAGAATAATTCACAATGACAGGATAAGTGCAGTTAGAACCCAAGAAATCATACCTCAGTCCTGATGGAAGTGGTTTCAGTTCCACTTTGGGAGCCTTCAGCTCAGACCACTCGTCAGCAGCAGTTGATGTGGTGCACTGGAGTAAATTCAACTCGAGTCCAGAACTCAAATCTGACACAATTACTGTCAAATTTGGGTGTACTGGTTTAACTTTAACAGTTGGTGCGACCAATTCTTCAATCACCACCTCATTCTTTACTAGACTGTGAACGTCAAGAAGTTTTCTATAACATTAAGCTTCTGTACTCAAATATTTATCCGTAGCTGACTTAGTCAATGCAACCTGTAGGTGGTCATCTGCAGCCAATTCCTCTAATAACTCATAAGCCAAAGCGTCCATTTCCTGAACTCAGAACATTTGACCTTCTATGGTTGGTTTTTTCATTGCATCATTGATCTTGAACTTCATTCTGAAGTCTGGTCCGAGGTTAAGTTTGATTTCTCCTTTCTGAACATCAATGACTGCTTCATTAGTAGCCAAAACGGTGTTCCAAAGAGTAACGGGTCCTTGGGTTCCTCATCCATGTCTAAAACAACGAAATCAGTTGGTATCTGGACTCCTCCTACCCTCACAGGAAGATCTTCTAAGATGCCGTGAGGGATTCGTACTGACCTGTCCGCTAGAACCAACGATATCTTGCAAGATTTGTAGTTATCGAAACCCAATCTCCTTGCAACAGAAAGTGGCATGAGGCTTATTGATGCTCCAATATCGCATAGGCACTTGCTGAAGGATAAGGGTCCCAATGAGCAAGGAATGGTGAAGGTTCCAGGGTCACATAGCTTCTTTGGTATTGCTTTTCTTTGAATGATGGCACTGATTTCGTGAGTGAGCACGACCATACCTTCGACCTCTTTTGTTCTTTCCTTAATTGCATCTTTAAGAAATTTCTGGTAAGGTGGCATCAACATAAAGGCATCTAATAATGGGACCTTGAGCTCAATGCCTTGAATTTTCCTGTCAAAAAGTGCTTTGTACATCTCACGACTTCCTTTTTGAATCTCTGTGGGAAAGGCAACTGTGGTTTGTAAGGAGGGGGAACAAACGGTTTAACTGTTTCTTGTGGTGCTGGCTGCTTTTGAGCTTCAGATGGTGTCACTTGAGTATTTGGCTCGAGTTGGAATTCAGGAGTGACGTTTTCCGCTGAATGTGGTGAAATTTGCTTCACTCAGTTGTGGTTAACTGGCACTGGGAAGTCGAGTTGGGTTTCTGGTAAGGACTTTTTAGCCTTATCGCTGATAAGGTCATCCTCCTCTTCTTGATCCATACTGTCCTCAACATCTTTTGTACGTTCTGCGCGAATTAGTAACTCACGTCCACTTCTAAGGGTGATTGCATTGGCATGGTACTGTTTCGGATTCTGAACTGCTTTACCTGGGAGTTGCCCGCTTGTTTTCATAGTTGAAGAAGAGGCTTGCTGATTCTCGACAAACTTTAGCTGTGAGTTTAGTGTTTCGAACTTACAATTGAGGTCATGATGTGATGCATCAATTTTGGAGTGTACTTCACCGATTTTCTTTGTGAGTTTTGTTGTAGTTGTTATCTGTCCTTTTAGTATTTGTTGCAGAATATCCATGACTTTTGGGGTCTGTTGAGGAATAGTTTAAGCTGGAGGTTCGTATCCTGGGGGAGCCGGCTTACTTGGTTGATAGCTTTAAGGGTACTGCTGCTTAGGGTGGTATGGTTTGGGTTGGTTGTGTTGTTGCTTGGGTGGGTAGATTTGGTCTTGTGGGTTAGCAACGTTGGTGCTTCTGTAAAAGAGGTTAGCATTCTGTTTGTAGGTGTTGTATGGCTTGTATCCATTGCCCTGGTTCTTAACATAGCTGAGTTCTTCAATCTGTTCATCCTCCTCATACTCGAGTTCTTCTTGACATACCTGGTTGACTGGTTTCTGATGTACTGCTAGCAGTCTATCCAGCTTTGCATTCAGTACGTTGATTTCTTTTCTGCTTACAGGGTCTGAGTGTACCGTACCTCGCACAGTTCTGTCATATTCTTCGTTGTATTGACCATCTGCTTGAGCTAAATTCTCTACTAGCTCCCAACCTTCTTCAACATCCTTGTTGGAAAAATTCCCATTGCTTGCTGTGTCAAGGAGCATACGTATCTTTGGATGAATGCCACGGTAAAGTGTGCTGAGTAGAGACTCGGTGGTAAAACCATGATGAGGGCATTGAGACTGGTAAGTTTTGAACCGCTCCCAAGCTTCAGAAAATGATTCGCCATTCATTTGTGCAAAGGTAGAAATTTCATTGCGGAGTTTTGCAGTCATTGACGTGGAGAAGTACTTTGTTAGAAAAGCTCGCTTACACTCATCCCGTGAAATGATTGTGCCTGTAGGAATGTGCTTTTCCCAGAGGCATGCTTTGTCTCTTAGTGGAAACAGAAACAACCGAAGTTTCAAGGCATCCTCACTGACGCCATTGATTTTAACCATGTCACAAAGTCTTTCAAATTCATTTAGATGGTCAAGGGGATCCTCAGCTGATAGCCTGTGAAACTTGTTATTCTGAATCATGGCAATTGTACCACTTTTAATTTCAAAATTGTTGTTAGGTATAGTAGGAGGTACAATCCCATGTCGCAGTGTGTGTGTGCTAGGTGCATCACCATGTCGCAGTGTGTGTGTGCAGGTATATCTTGGGGGATATGTTGTGTGTTTGATCCGGTTGGGTGATCCATTGACATAATGTTGTCTGGATCGGAGTTGGTACAGTTTCTCTGCTTTTTCAACTGACGTGGGAGTCTGTCGATACTGTCTTTAAAACAGAGAAGGTTCTGACTGCCTTTAAAGCGTGTATGCAAGCAACAGGTGACCTCAAATCGAGTGGTAAGGTCGAGTTGAATAGCAGAATTACAAATTCACCTGAGACAGAACCAGAAGTGGGTGAGTAACATGGAGTAAAAAGAACTTGATCCCAGAAAGTCTAAAATTCTAAATGTAGCTAACAAAAACCCAGTTGGCAACGACGCCAATTTAATAACAGGATTTTTCAATGTTTTTCAAATCCTATAATACTGATGTCGATATAGTACAATAGGTGTCAATCCAAGTGGGAGTGTAACTAGCAATTAGAATGTGATAGACTACTCTAATTCAAGCCAGGTAAATTCAGTGGTTTGTTATCTATCGATTTAAGTGAGCAATTTTGACAACGGGAACCGAAAGCAAAAGTGAAAAGTAAACAAGGGAACAACGTGAGGTAGAAAATAACAGCGGAACAAAGTGCAGTAAGAGCACACAGCGTGACAAGTGCACTAAATAGCAAATAGCGTAACAAAGTGCAGTAAAGAACAAACATCAAGTGTAAGCAATAAATAAGAGAAAGGGTTTCTTAAGGGACGGAGATCACGGATCAGCGTTTCACTTAGGGTCACTAAATCACTTAACAAACTCAAACAGAGCGGATCTCTAGGCAATAAACTCATAACTACTGAGTCCACTCTCGTGGTAAACAGCCTTAGCAAAGCTATCAACAGACCTTGTCATCATAAGCGTTAAACAACCTAGCTAGCGTGAAATAACAGTTTAAACGAGTCTAATAAACACCTTAGACAATTAATCCCTTAGGCTAAAAATGTAGATCTTTGAGACGGTTAAGTCAGACGGCTCAACGCACCCGTCGGGAGTTAAACGTCTAAAATCATGATTCAATTGATCAGAAAGGAACAATCATTAATAACGCCGAAACGAAAGAGATAAATTATTCTACTCTTAAGCGACTTAGACGACTTTAAGATCCACGCTGATCTAGTCCATTCCCTCAGGAACTCTAAATTAACTACTCAGACTTTATAGTTAAAAGAATCAAGATAACATTAAAGATGGAAGATATAATAATAAAATTTAGAAAGTAAACTGAGAGTAAAAACAAATTGAAACTAAATTCAAAAGATCATAAAACGAAAATGGAGTTCTCGTTCTGGGATTACAACAATGAAAAAGGGTTCTGAAACAGTGTTCAAGCGTGTTTTTCTTTGTAACCTTACAGGGGTATTTATACTCGTTCACTCGTTTTACCTAAAAAGTAAAACAAAGAAAAGTTAAGAACGATATTTGACTCAACTTTGTGGGCCGAGTCGATTCATTGGACCGTCAAAGGTGTAGTGCGCTTGGCCCGTCAGAAGTAAAGTGGAATGGCCCGTCAAAAGTGAAGTTGACTCGGCACGTCAAGGGTGAAGTTGACTTGGCACTTCAAAGATGAACTTGACTTAGCACGTCAATGGTGAACTTGACTTGGCACGTCAAAGGTGAAGTCCCACTGGGGAAGTTACCGCTGAGTGCCAGTCCAAGGCCCACTAGAGAAGTTACCGCTGAGTGATAGTATGAGTCCCACTGGAGAAGTTACTGCTGAGTGACAGTCTGAGTCCCACTGGAGAAGTTATGTCTGAGTGACAGTCTGAGTCCCACGGGAGAAGTTACCATTGAGTGACATTCCGAGTTCCACTGGAAAAGTTATCTCTGAGTGACAGTCTGAATCCCACTAAAAAAGTTACCGCTGAGTGACAGTTCGAGTTTCATTTCCTAAAAATAACTCCAAATACAATGCGTATGCGACGCAAATGTAATATGTGCATAACACATATATATGACTCGAATATGACGTAAATGCAACGTATATGTTTGAAAAGTGAATTAGAAATACTTCCTAAAATATGTTAAAATGCGTGTATATCACAATCTACAAGTGAAGTCTGCAAGAAAGAATAACAATGTCTACTGAATAAAATAAAGTATGTAAAACCCATGACAAAGTCTGCAAAACAATAACTAAGTCTGCAAAAAGCAATAACAAAGTCTACAAATGAAAATGAGCGTATTGCAGATAAAAGGAGAAGACATCAAGGGAGGAAAAGGATGGCGACGGCAAGAGAGAGAGAGGTGAATCTGGAAAAAAACAAAGAAGATGACATTTTGGTGATGAACTCGTAACTTTAGAGAGATAGAGATGAAGGAGACACACTGGCGAGAGAGAGAGAAAAAGAAGACGAGGGCGAGAAAGAGGAGATGACGGCGAGAGAGAGGCGAATCTAGAAAAAAAATAAGGTGAGGTTTTGGTGATGAACTCGTAACTTTAGAGAGAGAGAGAGAAATTGAGGAGACACACCAGCGAGAGACAGGAGATGGCGGCGAGAGAGAAGAGATGTTGGTGAGAGAAAGGAGATGCACCGGCAAGAAAGAATGAAGACGACGGTAAGAGAGAGAGAGGAGATGTACCAGTGAGAGATAAGAGACGTTGGCGAGAGAGAGAGAGGAGACACACCAGTGAGAGAGAGAAGACGCACTGGTGATAGAGAGGAGACGCGAGAGAGAAAGAGAGGAGACGCACCGACAAAAGAAAAAAGACGCATTGGGAAGAGAGGAGACTTAGGTTAATTTTTACTTAGCGAGAAAGGAAAAGGGGAATGGTAAAGGTTTTGTCTTTTACTATAAAATCTCTTTTATACTTAGGTTAATTTTTGGGTTGTTGGTTTAATCGGTTTCATTGGTTCAATGTTGGTTTAATTGGTTTAATATTGGTTTATATAAAATTGTTATGGTTTTTGTAAAATTAACATAAATTTTGTAAAACTAACATGGTTGAGAATATAATTAGTGTATAAATTTTATATTTTAATTTTAAATTTGATATGATTGTTAATTTCTATCAATTATAGTTAAAATTAACATTTTGGTAAAATTTACATAATTGAGAATATAATTAGCTTACAAATTTTATATTTTAATTATATATTAGATATGATGGCTAACTTATATCAATTTATAACAAAAGAATTAATATATTTTAAATATCGATTATAATATTAACATAGATTTCAGAGAAAGTTTATACCTTTAGAAGTCTGCAATTCTCTACAAGGATATAGATGTCACTAGGTTTCTTAGTTTTTTGTTTGGTCATGAAAAAAAATATTATAACTTCACTATACTATATTTGAAAAGTTACTTTTTGTATATGATTGAACTTTAAGTTAATTTCAGTATTTAAACTTAATTTTTAGGTTATTGTTGCATATATCTCTAGATTACATTAGGAAATTTGATAAGAATAACGTTAAATATTCACAGTTAAGTTTTTTAACTATGAAACTATCAAATATGAGACATTCTATCTATTTATAATATATATTTGATTTTCCTTTATTTTTATTTTTTTGTCAACGATAGATTATATTGGCCACAACTGGCCGGCCTAATAGCCAAATTCCTACATAATGTAGGCAGGAGGACTCAATCTCTGAGTTATACAAATATGCTACCTTAAGTGGACTTACCACCTGCCACTAGGATAGATGATATTTGCTTTCTTTTTATTATTTATCAATTTTGAATTTTTTATTCTCCTCTTCTTAATTTTCATTATCTTTTTTACTTAATTTATACCATATATTTTAAATAAAACTATAGTTCTTCTCAGTCTAGCAATTAATATATTTTGGCTAATAATTTTGTTATCAATAGTTCACTCTTCCCCACTATAGATATGACATTGTCGAGCCAAATTATTAGGAATAAAATTTGAGCTTCGAACAAAAATAACTTAAAATCAAATATATTTAAACACAGACATTGTTTCAATCTTTGCTTCTACATTATCTCTCTTCCACGTAAACAAATGTTTGGAGTAAGTTTTGTAAACAAAATTGTCCAACAATAGCATAAATTGTGTTTCGAACATATTCTATCAATTTTGTAGTTAATGATCCACTCCATAAATTTTTAAAACTAGAAAGGGCCATATTCAAAGTGAATTTTTTTCAATGTGCAATTTCAATATAAACTATAGGACAATACATAATTTCACACAAACTATTTTTTTTTGTCAACGGTAAATTTTATATATCTTGCAAACATACTATGGAAATGTTTACAATCAACTATAATCTGTCTCTTTTATAAACTTGGCGAGAGCGTCAGCCTTATGATTGAGATCACATGGATTGCTTGTGAGTACAAAGGTCGAGAACAATGGTTGTAATCTTGTGAAGTCTTCTTGGTAAGGGAGGAAAGCTGGCCAATCCTCCGGTTTTTTGAAAATCTCCGACACCGCTTCACAATCTGTCGACATCTCAACCTCCTCAGCCTGGATTGCTAGCAATGATTCCATAGCCCAGAGAACAACTTCGACCTCCGCATGTAATGGTGACAAGCTTCTATGGACTCCTCGAACCCCCGAAGAGCTTCCCTCTACTGAATCTGGAAATCTGAACCACCCTAAGCCGGTAATTGGGTCTGTAATCTTCCAGAAAGCGTCCACAAAGCATTTATAGCCTGTGAACCCTGAGTTGGTTGTAGAAGGGAAAATCCATGAGGATCTCAGATTCTCGTTGGGACTCACCGAACGAGTCCAAGGTCTCAAATTTGTCGAGCGTGCCTCTATCCATTCTGCAAAATTCTCCCTCGCTCGTGAGAGAATACTGCGAGGATCACTGTCGAGATTCGAAAAACAAATCTTATTTCTTGTTTTCCAAATATTCCATATCATCCAGGGAAAATATTGAAATTCACTATCTTTCGGTAATCTCCAAAATAGATACTCGAGGTTATACCAAATGGAATCCCCTGGGATAAGGTCTATCGCAGACGGGACATTGGAAAGCGCCCAGGTCTGTACCGCCAACGGACATTGAAAGAGCACATGATTGATAGTCTCCTCTTCTGCCCCACATCTCAAGCACCGTGGATCGCAATTGATTCCCCGGCTCTGTAAATAATGATGCACTGCAACATTCCTGATAAAACTTGCCATAAGAAATGCCTAATCTTATTCGGTGCTTTGATTAGCCACATTTTCTCATATAAAGTTCTGAATGTAGGACCAGTATATGTCAAATCCAGTTGCGAAAGAGCTTCCGCCGCGCGATAGCCTGGCTTTACTGAATATCGGCCAGTCTTAGATAAATGCAAACCCCAGTAATCCTGACGCTGTCGGCGAGGAATAAAAATCCCTAGAATTAGTTGGGCATCAGTAGGATAAAAAATTGTCGTACTAATATCTCCTTCCAAGATCCCGTCTCTCGATTAATAAACTGATCCATCGTAAGATCAGGGAACACATTAAGGGGCATATATAACTCCGGCCGGGGTGAAGTATCCGGAATCCATGGGTCTTTCCATACTTTCGTCATTTTGCCATCTCCTATCTTCCTAATTTCCCCTTCTAAAACCAGGGATCTCGTTGAGAGAATGCTCTGCCAGCAATAAGAGGGATTAGCCTTTGGACATGTCAACATCAGACATGTGTCCTTAAAATACCGGCCTTTCATAATTCTGGCCAAGAGTGATTCTGGCGAATCAATGAGACGCCAGAACTGTTTCGCCAACAACGTTGTATTGAAGTCCTCGAGGACACGAAACCCTAGTCCACCATCAGCCTTCGGTTTACACATGTTCTTCCATTTTTGCCAGTGAATACCACTCGTTAGTCCGGAATTTTACCACCAAAAGTCTGCAATTGCGGAGTTCAGCTTATTAATAACTAGCTTCGGTAATCGGTAACACGACATTACATATGTCGGCAATGCAGTCAAAACCGATTTAATAAGCACCTCTTTTCCTACTCTTGTAAGAAATTTCACACAAACTATTTAAAAAATCAAATAAACTAAATGAATTTTAAATCTTTGGTCAAAATTGATATTGAACGTTTAAAATATTAGTCAACGGTTAAATCTCCATTAAACAACACATATACATTAGAAAAATGATCATTTTCAAATTAAACTTCTTTTAAAGTACCGATTTCAAATCGATCAATGTTGATATTGGCACATGATTTAAAGTTCATGTAGTTTATTTAAATGTTTAGAAAAATCGTATAAAATTATTACACACTGCCCTATAATCCGTGATGAAATCAGCACAATATGAAATGTTCACTTTCAAAATGGCCATTTTTCCGTAGTTAGATAGCTAGTTGTAAGTGAACATGAGTTAGTATTCTTAGTATAGCCATGGATTTGTAAGTATCTACTTCGTAGTTCTGATCTCCGCAAGAGATGATCAATTTGTAGCTATTCTACTATCTATGAATCGAATGGGCATATATGTAGCTAGCTCACACAATCATTCCAATAAATATTGTCACATATTGTGTTATGTGTGTACGGTCATATTGTGACACAATCATGGGTCGTGGGAGGAGGTACCACGAACCCTGAACGCTTCACCAGCCGCGTCCTCCAGACCAGATCCACGAGAAGCCGTCGTCCACCACCCAGATTAGAGAAGTATTGAAGATCCAAAAGAGAATACAAAGACAGCAGAAGAAAAAATATCATGAATTGTTTATCGGTGGCCTAGGGTTTTAACTCGAGAGAAAATGAGCCGCTCAATGGCCTGAAAAATCGTGTGAAGTTAGTTAATGAGCTCCAATGGAATGTCGCTTTTAATTAGCCTTTAATACATCCATACTTGGTGACTTGTCAACTATTTATTGTACGATAATTTTTAACCTGAAAAATAAGTATTTTTATGCGTTAAAACAGATCTTAATCGCAAATGGTATCTAGCCTAGTGGCCGACGGTAAATCCACTTAAGGCAGCGCATTTGCATAACCTGGGATCGAGTCCCCATGCCTACATTATGTAGGAATTTGGGTATTAGGCCGGCCAGTTGTGGTACAATATAATCTACCGTTGACCCAAAAAAAAAAAAGATCTTAATCTAAGAACATACCTTTAATTATACATGAATAAATTGTAATACTCTTTTTTATTTTGTTGTTGTTGTTTTGTTTTCGAAGGTGTGCTCGATCGATCAGTCGACCTCGTGGACACAAGCACTGACCCATCATTGAGTACTCTTTACATATAGGGTGATTTGCTAGATTAGAGCGAAATTAAGTGTTAATTATTGAAATAGAGCAAATGATTGTAAATTACTAGAATAGTTTTTTTTTAATTTATTATATACCATTTTGCCCTTTTGAAATGAGGAAAAAAAAACGTTATTACGAAAATGCCATTAATGAAATCTGCCACGTAAGCGATCAACTCTATCACATGGACAAAGTGCAGTATGGTAGAGTTAGAGTTCCAACGCAGTAGAGTTAAAGTATGCTTAGTAGAGTTGACATTAATGAAATTTTGTGTGTAGTAGAGTTAGATTTCCAGCGTGATAGAGGTGAAGTGTGCTTGGTAGAGTTAGATTCTAGCATAATATAGTTGTCGTTTGTGCTCTAATCAACTCTATCACATGCACAAAGTGCAGTATGGTAGAGTTAGAGTTCCAGCGCAGTAGAGTTAAAGTATGCTTAGTAGAGTTGACATTAATGAAATTTCGTGTGTAGTAAAGTTAGATTTCCAGCGTGATAGAGGTGAAGTGTGCTTTGTAAAGTTAGATTTCTAGCATAATAGAGTTGTTGTTTGTGCTCTAATCAACTCTACCACACGGACAAAGTGCAGTATGGTAGAGTTAGTTTTTGAAACCTAGCCTACTTTCGTAGTAGAGCTTAAATTACGTATTTACCCCTCCGTTATTACCTCATCTGCCGCACATCCAACTGATTCCTCCATAAGTGACGCCATTGTAGCTTTCTTGAAGCTCATTTACTTCTTCGCTGCTCCTTTGCTTTTTCTGTTTATGTTTGGATCTATGGATCAAATCATTTTGGTTTGTGGGATATGGAGTTTTAATGAAAATTGATGGATATTTTCGGTGGACCCGTCGTACGGGTGTCGGATCATAGGCATTGTCGAAGATTTAAGGCTCGATGAATTTCTGGAGTTGGTCTATGCCGATTTTGGTTTGGATGCACATTGTCATGAGCTAAAACTAAGCTACATGCCAAATGTTGTCATTCAGTCACTACCAGAAGATACTCCCCCTGTAATTGTGAGTAACGATAGACAATTGCAAGTGTTTGTTTCACAATTGCGTAAAAAAGCAATGCGTCTATGTGTCGAAATTACCACTAGATCTCGTGTTTCAGTGAGTTACCCTGAAAAAGGTTAGTGTAGTTGGAGAAACGTTGACGAGAAATTCCAATATAAGTCGGAGATCGTTATTATGATTACATCTCGGAGATCGTGTCCAATAAACTTGATTCAACTTCCACGGCTAGTAGAAGTTGTAAGCTGTTTAAATGTAGTTAATATGTAGATCGTGTCAATGTCTGTCATCCACTTAGTGGCACATAACGTGGTTATAGTTAGTTCTTAGTTAGATCACGTATGGTTTCGAATAGGATCATTAATTACTTGTCAATAACCAACTAATAGAGTTAGAACTATACAAATATATACTGAAATACTCTATGACTATACAATATACACTAGAGTAGGACTATACACAGACTAAACAAAATTACGAATCCAGCTAGAGATCTTTGGTGGCTTTGATTAGCAGTTTCTTATCACACTCACGTGCATATGTTAGATCACTAACAGCAATTTCTGATTCTATAGGAAGTTCTTCTTTGAAATCAATGGCGTATTTCAGCCGAGAGAAGTCAACGTACTTGTCGGAAAGACCTTCAAAGTCGCCAGACCGTTTATTTCGTGGTACGCCCTTAGTCACACGCACAATCTTATATTCCGCCGCGCTAATATGTGGTCGCATCTCCTTGGGTGAAAACTCCTTGATCATCTTCGGAATCATCACGGCATATGCGCTACAAAAAGTGAGAACCATGAGAATGAACTCTATTACAAATGTAAATGTAACTCTACCAAACTGCATAATAACTCTGCCAACGCACAGAATAACTCTACCAACCCCCAAACCAAGTCGCCCAAACAAGTGATCCAACTCGACCAAAACAGAGGACTAACTCTACCATTCAGGTTATCCAACTCGACCAAACAGGTGATCTAACTCTACCATACAGAGGACTATCTCTACCATACAGGTGATCCCACTCGACCAAACAGGTGATCTATCTCTACCATACAGAGGACTAACTCTACCAAACGGAAGACTAACTCGACCAAACAGAGGACTAACTCGACCAAACAGAGGACTAACTCTACCATACAGGTTATCCAACTCGACCTAACAGAGGATTAACTCGACCAAACAGAGGACTAACTCTACCATTCAGGTGATTCAACTCGACTAAAAAGAGGACTAACTCTACCATACAGTGGACTAACTCTACCTTACAGGTTATCCAACTCGACCTAACAGAGGATTAACTCGACCAAACAGAGGACTAACTCTACCATTCAGGTGATCCAACTCGACCAAACAGAGGACTAACTCTACCATACAGAGGACTAACTCTACTATACTGAATTTGAGTAACTTACTTGCATGACTCTACCATTGCACCAGGGGGAATGCAAGATGGGTCGGATTGAAAAGGCAAATCTTTCTTTCGTTGAGATTAACTTCGAGGGCCACCCAGTGGATGTTTTGAAAATTATAAGGGATGTAGATGGTGTCCATGTCTCTCATCCATTGCTTCCTAGTGGCACTGAATGTGGGTGCAGTGCCGTCGAATACATCTTTAAACCTACCATGCCACACAAAAGTATTCCTTCTTTCCCAATTAATCCCTTACGAACGTGTAGCACCAAAAACCACAAAACAGTGGTTCTATGAAAGCTAGCTGATTACTCATGTATGGGCTTGGAGTTTGCAAGGATCTTTGCCGAAGGAGATTCATCCCGCAGCCAATATGCTGTAAAAACTTTACTGTATTAGTGCTCTAATCTAACTTTACTAAACAAAAATTACGTCATAAGACACTTTAACTTACGCAATCGTGAAGCCAGCCATATCAAGGGACATGCCACTTCTCTTTTGGGCATATCAAGCGGAGGAAGAAATACGCATTTGGACTGTGTTTCCCGTCGCCAATGAGTTCCAATTGATGCTTCACATAGTCGCATAACTGAAGTACTTTTAATTTTGAAATCGGACCAAAAGGATCATAGACACTCCGAGAATGAATAACATTTTTATGAATCCGCTTGACAATGGAACAGCCTTGGAAAGGGGATAACTGTAAAAAGAAAGGACACAACAGATGACTAACTCTACCATACAGGTGATCCAACTCGACCAAACAGGTGATCTAACTCTACCATACACAGAGGACTAACACTACCACACAGGTGATCCAACTCGACCAAACAGGTGATCTAACGCTACCATACAGAGGTCTAACTCTACCATACAGGTGATCCAACTCGACCAAACAGGTGATCTAACTCTACCATACAGAGGACTAACTCTACTATACAGGTGATCTAACTCGACCAAACAGAGGACTAACTCTACTATACAGGTGATCCAACTCGACCAAACAGAGGAATAACTCTACTATACAGGTGATAAACTCTACTATAGTTGAATATGAACAGTACCTGATTCTTAGCGAGGACTCGTGCCCGAGTCTCTTTCACTAACACATCTTCCATAAAAGATTAACTCCTCCTGTGTTTGTTTACCCTTTTCAGGAGTATCCACCAGGTTTATGACGCCAAGATGTGACATTCCTGGCTTAATTTTTTCCACATCGTAAGGTAGTTCTTCTTTTGACGGTTCTTCTGGATTCCTAACAACTCTTGATAACGGGCTCAAAGGGTCAGATGTCTCCTGATTCTGGATAACCCATTTATTCTACAAAAAATATGAAAATGTCAACTCTATTTAACAGAACTATCAACTCTACGAGTAAGATTTATTTTTAACGGGATTACCTGGTCCGGTGGGATGGTATTTTTAGTGCTGGCTGGGGACACTTGTGTGTCGTCGAGGTGATCATCCACATTTGTTGGTTTAATACCTGAACCTGCACTTGGTGTTTTCCCCGAATCCGAGTTCACAAGGGTAGGCTGTTTCGAAGGAGGTGTCTGCGAAGAGCAACTCAATATGTTAGATTCACATATGGTAGAGTTGGTAATAGTGGTACAGTTCGTTTTACTGGTTTGGAAGAGCTATTTTGAACACAATAATTGTTTTGTAGAGTTAAATATAACTCAACCAAACCATATAACTGTTTGTTTTATGTGTATGTTCATACAAAGATGTATGTAACGTTTGTTGTTTATTGGTACATAATCAATCAAAGTAAGTCTCATTCAAAATAGAGCCCTACGTACCGAATTAAGTTCCTTATTATTAGGGAAGTCGGGAGTACGGGTTGTATCGTCTTCTATGTCATCTTCGCAACCTACATCTTCAGGATGTAATCTCCCTTCGCGATTAACATCTTCAGGAGTTCGATGTCGTGCACTTGTCTGACCTCCACCCTCATCTGCCAAGCTATAAACTGGGGCTTGCGCTATGCTCTCTTCTAGCCTAAGAATCCTCTCAATCATGGCTGTATTGTCTGAGGTGTTACGCTCAAGCCTATTCACGCGCTCAGTAAGCATTGTGGTCTCTGCCCTGGTATCGAGCCTACTCTCCTCAAGACGATATATACGTTCAGCAAACACGTTCTGATCGTGTCTCATCCCTTCGAAGGCTCTGGTCAGACCTCTAAGAGTGTCAAGCAACGCACTAGACTCCTCCGCCTTCCGCTTTTTCTTTTTAACGACTCTCGCCACATCCTGCATGGTGGTGGAGTCATCCATCCTAATCTGAATTCTCTTCTTCTCTTCTTTCTTGTGTTTTTTCACTTCTTTTTTGTGTTTTTTCTCTAATTTATTGTGTTATTTCTCTACTTTATTGTGTTTTTCACTACTGTATTGTGTTTTTTCTCTTCTTTATTGTGTTGTTTCTCTTTCACTTTCTCCACCTGAACTTCTAGCACTACGCTTGCTCATTCTCTCCTCGATATAAGAATCCGCCTTCCTCTTATTACTTTTGTCCCAAGCGAATTCATCTAGCCTGGAGGCAAGTATGTCTCCAAGCATTGTGTCAACTGTGTGGTCTGCAATATCGTTTGGCCATAGAGGCATTATCTCCAGAGGTTGTGTAGTCAGCTGCTTAAGACGTACCTGGTAGACGAGAAGATGCAATTTATTATTGAATTCTACCACACTACATATTACTCTACGGATAACTCTACTACACGTAAATGAACTCTACTATACTTATAAAATTGAAATCTACTATACTTGAAATCAACTCCACATTACTTGAAATTGAACTCTACCATGTATGTATAGTGGAGTAAATGAACTCTACTACAAAAGGAATTTACCTTTCCATTATTATTTGCTAGCTCCAACTTCACCAAGTCCTCGAGGTCAATAGTTTGTTTTTTTGATGGGTCTCCATCGTAGAATGGGGACGTCACATGCTCTTTGCTCCCCAAATATTTCTACGACTATGGGGATGAACTCAAATGCCCATATCAGAAGTGCTGTGCACAAACCCGTGTATTGTGTAATTACTGCCCGTTTTGCATCCTGCCATTTTGATCGATTTTATCAGTTCTAGAAAAGCCACTCTTCCCCATGGATGCCTCTCAAACATCTCAAAATCTGCAACCAACTTCGCAGCACTAAAAGGGAGCCTACTATTTGTGTGGCAACCAAAACCTCCTACATTCAAAACCACTAGCAAGCCCACCATCTTCCTCTTCTCGAAAGACCACCCTATACATCTCCCCAATATTTCTTTCAACTCTACCCATTTTGGTCCTTCACCAACCCCTAAGCCAATATCTTCCCAAAGTTCTCTGTGCGCTTCATCTGCCCCATTAGAAGCCTTCTCGAAGTTACGCAATTAAGCTGCGTTATTTCAGCAAACTCGTGCAGAGAAAACCTCGTAGGACGAGCTCCAAACAGCACCCAAATCTCATACATCTTCTTAGTCACTAGTTGATTCATCAACAGGTACTGTATATGCTACCTGTAAAGTTGAAGTCGGAATCTGCTAGTTTCAGAAAAAACCCCTAAGCAAGAGTTCTCTTTGATGTCTACGTATGCATCCTCACCAATATCCTTTATCATATTACTGATGTATTTTAGATTGCAGAAATGGTTGATGCTTCGATTCTTCATCACCTGTACACCGTGTGTGAGAAATTTCTTCGGGTACTTCTTGTCTGCCATATCTAAAGATGAAAGAAAACAAACGATAAGTCTCTTTTTTTTTTTTTTTTTTTTTTTTTTTTTTTTTTTTTTGGAGGAAAAGAGAGGAGACTTATCGTTTGTTTTCTTTCATCTTTAGATATGGCAGACAAGAAGTACCCGAAGAAATTTCTCACACACGGTGTACACGGTGATGAAGAATCGAAGCATCAACCATTTCTGCAATCTAAAATACATCAGTAATATGATAAAGGATATTGGTGAGGATGCATACGTAGACATCAAAGAGAACTCTTGCTTAGGGGTTTTTCTGAAACTAGCAGATTCCGACTTCAACTTTACAGGTAGGCATATACAGTACCTGTTGATGAATCAACTAGTGACTACAGAAGATGTATGAGATTTGGGTGCTGTTTGGAGCTCGTCCTACGAGGTTTTCTCCTGCACGAGTTTGCTGAAATAACGCAGCTTAATTGCCTGGTAACTTCGAGAAGGCTTCTAATGGGGCAGATGAAGCGCACAAAGAATTTTGGGAAGATATTGCTTAGGGGTTGGTGAAGGACCAAAATGGGTAGAGTTGAAAGAAATATTGGGGAAATGTAGAGGGTGGTCTTTCGAGAAGAGGAAGATGGTGGGCTTGAGATACATTGCATAAGATCCTTCCTTAGGTTCAGCTAGCTAAGTAAAAAGAAAAGCACGAGGTGAATATAGAATCATCCTTCTCAAAACTCGGCTCAAAATATATGGTCTAAGATGAACGGGGATTGT
>JAKUCM010004557.1:0-73333 GCA_023374145.1 Lepidium sativum | reverse complement strand
CTAATACTAACCATGAGCGAGATTATTAAAAGGACCTCTGGAGAAGAAGAAGAAAAAGAAGAGGAAGAAGAAGAAAGAAAAAAAAACGTAGAAATGAAGAATAAAAAACCAGAGGTAGAAAAAGAAACAGAGAAAACGATTGCTCTTAACACCAGACTCTGCGAAAAAAACGGTCTTATAAAAAAGCTGCTTGAGAATAGGGATTTTTTATGTCTTTTTTTTGCTGATCATAATGTTATTCTTCTACGAACCAATCATATTTGAAAATTTTAAAATAAATATATATATAATTGATTTTTACATGAGCATTATAGTTAACCAAAAAAACCTTACCAATCAAGTTCTTACAATGGAAAGAAAAAATAAAACGGAACATTGATTAAAATACGATGTCATCGTTTACATGATCTAAATTGCGATTTTACCCTTATCCATTATTTTATCTACTAAGCTCGAAATGTCAAAAAGATCGAACCTTTTTTCCTCTTGATGATGATTGCTCGATGCTGGGTCTCTCCTCCGCCGTGTTTCTCCGCTATCAGAGTTAAATGTTTCGCCGGAGAAACTTCAGATACTGGAATTCTCTTTCGAGAGAAGCTAATTTACCTTCAAGACCTTAACGTTGATCCTCACAAAGCTCTTAGAGTAAACCCATCTCTCCGAGCTGCTCCAATCTCCTCCGTCGTTTCTGTTGAGACTCTTCTCTCTTCAACCGGACTTTCCAGATCTGCCGTTGGTAGGATTCTCGATATGTTTCCAGATTTGCTGACTTCTGATCCCGAATCCGATATTTTACCAGTTCTAAGCTTCTTATCCGAAGAAATGTCACTTTCAGATGAAGATATTCCAAAATCGATAACTCGTTGTCCTCGATTGCTAATTTCATCTGTAGATTTTCAGCTTCGTCCTGCATTAAGGTTCCTCAAAAGCCTAGGATTCGTCGGACGTGACACGATTACATCTCGAAACACGGTTTTGCTCGTATCTAACGTCGAGCGAACTCTGATTCCGAAGATTGAGTATCTTGAAGAAGAATTAGGGTCTAAAAGAGAAGAAGTAGCTAAAATGGTGGTGAGATCTCCGGCATTGTTAACGTACAGTATTGAGAACAATTTAGCTCCGAAAGTTGAGTTCTGTATGGAGGAGATGCGATGTGATGTTAAGGAGCTGAAACGTTTTCCTCGGTATTTTTCTTTTAGCTTAGAGAGGAAGATAAAGCCAAGGCATAGATTGCTTAAGGAACATGGGATCTTGATGCCGTTGTCAGAGATGTTGAAGGTTAGTGATGGTCAGTTTAACAGTTGGCTTTTAGAGCTTCGTCTCAGGTCTTTTGAGAGAAGATGATTACAACAACAAAAGTGTAAGCTTTTCCGTTTTTCTCTTCTGTAGATTAAGCTTTTTGTTTCAAGGTTAGGTTGAGGGAATGTTTTGTTAGATTATGTAATATGTGTAATTCAGAACCTACATGAAGGAAATTGCTTTAAAGGTTACATCAGAAAGACGCTTATTGACTGCAAAAGTGATGATTTTGCCACAGTTTGTTTAGTTTCTGTAGATGATCAGATTTTTCTTAGATCACTGAATCAGTAATGTTATGAATATTGAATAGTTTCCATTGCTTTCAATCTTTCTCATTGAATCTGTTAGCTTATTTCATTGTTTCTCTGTCACAAGACTAGAGTATTCATTGATGCGAACAGACTGTGTGTTTCTTGCTTCATAATTCACGGACAGTGTGTGGTATTCTCAGTAACTCTCCTAAGTTGTTAGCCTGAATGATTCAATATTCAAAGATTATCATCTGGTCCACTGGCTTTTATCTTTGGTAGACTCACTTAGTAGATTGTATTAGTTCAAGAGACGAGAGCAGTTTTATTTCAACTATGGTATAAAACATATAATACAACTATGGTATAGACAAAAGTTAGGGAGGTCTAAGCAGCGCAAGTGGCACAGGTGCAGCCTTCACCACAAGTGCAGCCCTTTGCAGAGGTTTGTGTCTTGGTACAGGTGCAGGGGTTGCAGCCACAGTGTTCACCACACGGACACACGGTGTGACCTTGATCACCACCAGATGCTGTTGCTCTCATTCTACACCTACACAGTATGAAACCACTTTTTTCAGATATCACTACAACACATCAAATCCTGAAGCTGTTTCTATAAAGAACCAAAACCTGCAGGATTCGCCACCAGGACAAGGAGAAGGACAGCCACAACGATCGTTGCAGCCTGCGGTAGAGGTTCCTTTGCCTGTGTCTGCCATTTTGATATCTTTCTTTTTTTTTGCTAGCTCCTCTTACAAATTCATATATAAAGACATTGAGCTGTACAAGAAGAAAAGACGTGGTAGAAGTATTTTGAAACCATGTGGCAGCTTCTACTTTAACCTTAGTTGTGACGAGTCCTCCTGAGTTCAAATTTCCTACGTAACTCTTTTTTTGGCGGCGATTGTTTGGTTTTAGCTAGAACTAGGGCTATATTATATTATGAACCGATTACTTTTGACGCTAAATAAAGAGAAAAACATAACAAAATTAGTGTTTGCTATGCTTCTAGATTAGTAAAATAGCATCAGAAAGTGCGGGGAAAGGTTACTACCAAGTTATATAGCATGTGATTCGAATTTTTTAGTCGTCCTCGCTTGCCTCACTTTTGTATGTATAATATCAGAACCTAACATAAGTTTTTGTTTTGTTTTTTTGACTGCCCACTTAACATAAGTTTGAAACTGCAAGGATTTTGACAAAGTGGTGAGAATGTGATTGATAAATCAGCATTAATTATTATTAAGCCTCCTAAGTTATTGAGAATTAGTAGAGATGCGGGATAGTTATCCTCACCTTTTAAATTTTGCAAGATCAAGATGATCAGATAGAGACGGAATCCTATAATGACTACTTGCTAGCTAGAGACAGAGATATAGAAGAGTCACCAGAAAACCAAGCAGATTTATAGAAGCAAATGTGGTGATGTATGCTTTGAATGTGTCGCAAATGATGAATGAGGAAGGGCCAAGAACCTATGAAGAAGCTATGACTAACCAACATAGAGATATGTGGGTAGAGGCAATGAAGGAAGAAATGAGTTCTTTAAGCAAAAGTAAAACTTGGGACATTGTACCAAGAACAGAAGCACAAAGAACGATAGGTTTCAAATGGGTTTTCAAGTTAAAGATGAGAATTCCAGAGGTAGAGAAACCAAGATTTAAAGCAAGGATAGTTGCAAAATGTTTTAAGCAGATATAAGGAATTGATTATAATGAGGTTTTCTCTTCGGTGGTTAAGCATATTACTATAAGGCTGACACTATCAATGGTGGTTAATTAGAATATGGAATTGGAGCAGATGGACGTAAAGACAGCTTTTCTACATGGAAGTATTGATGAAAAGATTTTTATGGACCAACCAGAAGGGTTCTCGGAAGGTGATGGAGTTTGTTTGCTGAGAAAATCATTATATGGTTTGAAACAATCTTCAAGGCAATGAAATTTAAGGTTTGATAAATTTATCAGGTCTAAAGGGTACGTCAAGAGTGATTTTGACAGTTGTGTTTATCTCAGGAAGTATGCAGAAGGAAATTACATTTTTCTGTTGCTATATGTTGATGATATGTTGTTGGCAGCTAAAGATATGTCAGAAATTCAGAAGCTTAAGAAGATTTTGAGCAGTGAATTTGAAATGAAGGATCTTGGGGCAGCAAAAAGGATTTTGGGTATGGATATTATAAGGGACAGCATTATGTATTCCATGGTGGGATCTCGTCTTGATCTAGCTTATTCTGTTGGAATGGTCAGCCGCTTCATGAGTTGCCCTAGTATTGAACATTGGGAAGGTGTTAAATGGATACTCAGATATCTCAATTACTCAAAGAATCTGTGTCTAACATTTACAAAATCAGAAAAGTTTGAAGTTGTAGGATATTGCGATAGTGATTACGCAGCTGACCTGGATAGAAGACGATCCATCACTGGTTATGTGTTTCAAGTCGGTGGAAATACTGTAAGCTGGAAGTCAGGCTTGCAAAATGTGGTAGCTTTGTCAAGTACAGAGGCATAGTACATGGCATTAGTTGAAGCATGTAAAGAAGCCATGTGGATAAAGGGGATTACCTCTGAGTTCGGTTTCCGTCAGGACTATGTCGAGATTGGATCTGACTCACAGAGCGCAATTTGCTTGGCCAAGAGCAGCGTTTTCCACGAAAGAACGAAACACATGGCCATAAGAATGAGTTTTGTCAGAGATTTATTAGAAGACAAAATAATCAAGATACATAAAGTTAAGACGTCAGAAAACCCAACAAATGTTCTTACCAAATCAGTGCAGATTCGCAAGTTTGAAGAGGCTCTTGACTTTCTTGGGATTATCTGATGCATGCATGCTTCTCAGAAGGAGAAGCATCATGTTCTTTTGGCGGTAAAGTCGAAAGGTCTTCGGTGGTTGAATCAGAGGTGTCGAAGAGTCAGACGGATTCTTCGACGGATGAATCTAAGGAGTCGAAGAGTCAAACGGATTCTTTGGCGGATGAATCTGAGGAGTCGAAGAGTCAGATGGATTCTCCGGTGGTTGAATCGGAGGTATCGAATGGTCGGATGATCTTTTCGGTGGTTGTTTTTGGGGGGAACCGAATAGTCGAAGGGTTTTCTTTGGCGGTTAGACCGGAAGGATTTCCTTTTGAGAGGAGAAACCGAGGAGTCGTTTTTCTCCTCGGTGGACAGAACAGGAAGTTTGTTGATGGGTTCTTTTATCGGAGGTGGTTTTCTGGGAGAGGGTTTTGGAGGATTAAGGTTTTCTCTTGCGAGAAAGAGTTTTTATTAGAAGAAAATGGATGAGATTCTCCATTTTCTCCGGTGGGAAGGCGGAGAGAAAATCGCACAGAGGCGGAAGAGTAGAGAAGAAGAATGAGGAAATGAAAGGTCTCTCGATGTAGGGTGAAAACTCTACTTGCGCGTGAGTCGAGGCCAAGAAAGTTAAGCCCATTAAGTGTTTTGGTTCGGTCCATCAGATGGCCCAGTCCGAGATGGAGTATGTTTTGGACCAATACGGACATGGGCCATGATTGATCTTATTTCTTTGGGCCTGCGATTTGTTTCAGCCCAATATGTCTTCTTCACTCTTTTGTAGTTTCTGCAGCTTTGCAGAGTCAAACCTGAACAAGACAAGGATGTTCAAAGGGACAAAAGGAGGTCTAATGATTATGAAAACCATGACATCAATGATATAAGATACTGTTGGCATGTTGTGGTTGTTATATGTATCTTCCTCTATGTCTTTTGTGTTGTGTTGAGCTTGTAAGGACCTTTGTAAAACTCTGTAAATCATCAAACCAAGAACACAGTGAGCTCTTTGAGCTCACCGAGACGTACTGTGGTCAATTCTTGATCACAGGAACACATATATCCTCTCTTGCATCTACAAACAACAAACAAACACAGTTAGCTTACGGTATAAGTAAGAGAATAGTTGTGGTTCTAATAAGTAATATGTACAATATGCAAAATCTGAAGGACCAATCGATTACCTGGGATTTATAGATCTCTGGCCTCCGTCTAAAGCTAAGCCCAAGTCACTTGAAACATCCTATTACAGTAAACCAAGAAGAAGAATAAAGAAAACAATTAAGAGTGGACCAAGTCATTTTTTTATTAACAGGATTTGGCATATAATACAAACGAACATACAATGTGCTGAATAGATTTGCAGTTTCCTGTGGGTATTGAGTTGCAGAATGCCATAACTTCTCTCTGAAATATAAGGTAGCGTGAGACCCAAGTTTTTTGAAAAACAAAAAACTTGTTTAGTCTTAATGTTTTACCTCCTCTAGATCACTGCAGCTACGCAGTATTAGATTCTCGAGTGGACTCTCTTGGCGGCTAAGTGCCAATATTCTCTTGCAATGTGAAAATTTTCTAATAAAGACATTTGGAGCAAAGTTTCTTCTTAACATTTGGTGTTTGTATCTAAGAAAACGACCCTGAATTGTAGGAGTTCCAGACAAATTCAGGTACGCCATTTTATGACAATTCTGCAAATAACATCCAAATACACAAATGATTATTTGAATGGAGAGAAGCAATACCAGAAAAAACGGAGTTATACCTCAACAAGAATTTGGGCCATTTCATCAGTTAGTCTTGGATCTTTGAGCGTTAGAGAAGTCAAGATTGAGCAGCTGGTGACCAGCTCTACTAAGAATGATCCTGTTTCAGGAACTATTTGATGTCACTTAACAAGTTAGCTTGAGCAAACCTGGTAGTAATAAAAAGGAAAGCTTCACAATGGAAAAGCTTTACATTCCATATCATAGAAACCTAAGAGCAGGTGCTCTAATAAGCTAAATTTTCCTATCAGTGACTTAAATAGCTCCCCAGCCGCGTCAAACCTGACACGTGAAAAATCAAATAACCTGAAAAACACGAAAGAATGTAGTGTAAGGAATTAACATAATTGAAAGTAGAGGGACATGAGTAGTAACAGTCAAGAGCATGAAACCAGTGGACAAAGAAAAAAAACAAAGTAGAAATGGAGAAACTCCTGAAATTCATTATTAACAAGTTGGCATTGCAAAATAACTTACGGTCCAACAATTTTCAGCTCAGTGATATTTGAAACCAACGATGCATCGCGTAAGGAGTATCTGGCAGACAAGCTGAGATTGTAAAGCCGGAGGCTCCTCAAATGACTCCTAATTGAATAGAGAATTAGAGATAGAAAATCAAAATACCATGTTGTGTATGTTAGTCGTGATAAATATACACCATCACTTTCAAATGCATAATTGAAGTAAAAAGACAATGAGTAACAGACATAAATAATAGAAAATTAGCTTGATTGATTTCAAGGTATTTTCTATTGAACCAATAGCCATGAATAAATGAGTTTTGAATATAAGAAGGCATGATGAGACTGTAGAGGGATGTTTTGATTGTTCTAGTTCTATCCTATCTATAAAATATTTTAACCCAATTTCTTTACATGTTTGTCCTTCAACCTTATTTCCATTACCTAAGTTTAAACTTGACAAGCCAAGACAAAATAAAAAGCTTGAAAATTGATAACAAGCACATACCCGATAAAACCATGATTATCGACCAGCGGTGTTAGAAAGGATGTTCTGAACACAAATGCACGAGAATAAGATGGGTGAACACGAACAACTTTGAGGGATCTGCATGCATAAACAAAAACTGTGAAACTACTACATAGACCAAGCCAAAATAAAAAAGGCAATAACGAGATGATATATAATCAAATACTTGTTCCATCTCGCTGGACTTGGTAGGTTTTATATTGGCAATTAGAAGAATGGAAACACATTGGTTGGTTGTTTGAAGACACAAAATTTCACCTGAGTTCTGTTCCAGCCCGATGAATCATAGGGCCCACAACTTTATCATCAAAGTACTTAGACCATCCACGTTCACGAGGGGTTCTTGACTCAGGTTCTAAGAAATTTTTAATTAAAAAAAATGTGAACAGTGAAGAGTCGGGTTCGCCACGTGGCGAACCCTGATTGATTCGTTTTTTCAACTTTTTTTATATTTTTTTATTATTTTTTTTAAGAACCCCTAGGGGTTAACTAATGTGGATGCTCTTAGCAGACATTTCCAGGTCAATGTGGGAGTAACAGGGTTCATGGCACAGTTGTTGAACATGGTGCAGCACGCAGCTGCCTTCATGAAAAATCGCTCAAGATAAGATATTCTAAAACTCCATTTCTCTTCCCAAAATGAGTACACAGATTTTAATAACAGAGAGTCAAAATTTTCGCAAACAAAGCATAAGATCAGGCAATGAAAGAAAACCTAGGAACATCGTCTCTAAATTGAATACGCATTCACAAAGATAAAGCACAATTTCCATAAAAAAAATTCCGATATATGTTTTGTTACCTTGACGGTGAGTTCGGAAGGGAGGAACCAGGAGATGGCATTGTAAGCACAAGCTCGTTTCCGGCTGTATCCTTTAAGAAGCGACGGGAATTAGAGAGCGCTATCAACAAGATGATCCCGAACGAGTTCATCACGAGAAACGGAGGCGAGAGCTTTATCAAGAACTCCATCGAAGGAGGTGCAATGAAAGAAGCGATAACACAAATGAGTCGGCGACGCTCTGGTTGGAGCCCAGAACAGTACGGACCGAGGTAGCGCTTTGAGTAGGATTTGGAGAATCCATGGAACCGAACTTTGAAAGAGGAATAGGCTGAGAAGTACTTTTGAAGAAGTCCAACAAATCTAGACGGATTATCAATTCTCCGGCGGACCTCCTAGACGGAGAATGTGAAAGATTCAGATGACGATGAAAGTCAAGAGAAGTGAGACGATCGGGGAAAGAGTAGCGAAAAGAGGCGCGACATGAGCAGAGAGCGTGTGGTTTTTTTTACTGATTCAGGATTTAGCAACTTCGCTCGTAAAAGTCAATTAACACTTTAAAAAGTTACAGAATTTCGTATTTTGCTTTTCAACTAACACAAATTTTTTGTCATTTTTTTGTTTTGATCAAAGTGATTTATTTCTAAATCTACCTGTTAAGTTTCGTAATCTCTGTTCACCTAAAAGCAGAAGAAAATCAATATTGGGCTTTCTGATAATGTAAAGATATATCTGAGGCCCAATATCGATACTCCTCTTAAACACTATTATTAGTTGTTTTTAGTAGATCATTCTTATTAGTTTATTCATATATTATATTAAAATATTAATATTTTATGAATAAAAACTCAAAAGAAGAAATATTAGTATTCCTAATACTGTGTTTTGGTGAAGTAGACTATCCCACAAAGAAAATATTGAAACAAAAAGTCCAACAGAATTCATTTGTCCTCAAAACACCAAATTAAAAAACATCAGACAAGAAAAAAAAAGTTGTGAAGCTATTTGTCATTCTGCCTCTGAGTCGGAAGAAGTAGAACCACTGTAGTCATCATCCTCACTATCATAACCATACCTACATAGAGGACACGTGGCACGAATCCCCAACCACTTATTCACACACTCGAAGTGAAACTTGTGTTTACATGGTAGCTCCATCGCCATAGTACCTTTGCACCATTCCTCCAAACATATCACACATACTCCTTTCTCCACGATTGTTACACGTGTCAACATCTCCATCGTCAGTTTTGGCTTATGTGTTGGAATCGACACGATCGACTCTTGTGTTGACGTCGACGACGTTTCCACATTACTTGACAATGTTGACTCGATCTCTTCTGTTGATGTTGACGTTCTTACATTACTTGATGATGCTGGTTCGATCTCTGGTGTTGATGATGATGTTCTGACAACACTTGACGATGCTGGTTCGATCTCTAGTGTTGATGTTAAAGCTTGCAGATAACTTGGTGACCACGTCTGCATAATTCTCGGTGTTGTCTACATTACCACAAAAACTGTGAATAATAATCAAGTTTCTCAATTTGTTTAATATCAGTCTAACAAGAATGTTTATTATTATATGCTAACAATGTGTCTGTATCCACACATTTAAACAAATACAGTCTAATTAGACAAACCCTAATTCATACAATATTCGTAATATGGAAGCAAGAAAAAGTTTGATTCCGGAACAGGAGTTCGGACAAATCGTCAACAAGGGAAATATGAAAACTTACCGAATCAGATCTCACCAACACAACCTGAGGAGAATGCGGGCGCATATTATTGTTATAAAAAGAAGAAAATTCAAAAGAATGAGGTCTTGGATTGAAAAACACTAAAACCTATATATATATATAAAAAAAAAACGATTTAGAATTAAGAATTATTCAGCTCCATAGTGATTAGATCTTTTGTGTTTTCTTATTGGAATTACTATGATACAATCCAAATAAACAACACAACTCACAAAGACAAAGCAACCTAAGAGAGAAGCATGTATCTGAGTTTAGGAAGTGAACTCGATCAGGATTGATGGATGTCGAGATCCTAAAAGCCACCCAAGAAGGAAAAATAAAACAATGTTGATAACACTTGTGAATCGCCTGTGTAAACTGCGATGCAGATTGATTATATTAATCTATTAAAAAAGGTACATACTTCATGAGAACCCTACAGCAAATTATAGTTTTGAATTTGAATTACAGTTTTGCTAATGTTTAGATTTATTTGTTTTCCAAATTCATCTAACAAACACATAATCTGTTTCCAAAGATTCGTTTTAGATTTTATAAACGATTTTAAGTGAATGTTAAATATCTATCCATTTTGGTTATAATTAGTAAAGAGTTATCAATAATCTAAACTTCAACTCATCTCATTTTTGAACGAAAATTTATGTTTTCTTTAAAAATATAATTAGTCAATTATTAAGTCGATAAAGAGTTATCAATAATCTAAACTTTAACTCTTATCTCGTTTTTGAGCGAAATTTTATGTTTTAAAAAAAATATTAAACAAAATAAATAAATAGTTTTATGGTAAAATTCATTTATCGATTATGGTAGATATATTGAAATTTTGGGTACTTCATTTTAAAATAAATATAAACATAAAATATAATGTTTCCGTTAAACAATAACATATCCTATAGTTGGATCGGACATTGTCGATTTTATTTGTTGATAAAAAAAACATCCTAAAGCATCCAACAAATTATGGTTACCTCAATTTGATTTGACATATATAAATTTTTAGTTACATTATTCATAAATTTATTTAATCAAGTTTTTTTTTTTATTAATACAATAGTAAAAATGTTGTCAACATATTTCTAGACGATCTTTGCATTAATTTATACGACATAAACATATAATATACTTAAATTTAAGCAAGCTTTTCCAATATCACATTCATAATTTTTTTTATCTCATCATAATAGTCTCTCTTTGACCAATAGATCGATTCGGTTCAAGAGCTTGTGAAAGTAGAAACTAAAATTTAAAAGGTAGGAAACTCAATCTCATCTCCACATTTCCCACGAGGGAAAACCGGACATTCAATTAAACCGGAAGCAGACCGGTCAACGCAGAGGTAGACTTGGTACAATTGGCTATTTCCAGATTCATCTCTGTTACACTCAATATAAGGAGTGTAACCTGTTGACTCTTTTATCGAATCTCTTATACTCTCCATACTGTAAGATTGTCCATCTGGATTAATACCTGTACATGATATTATAAACCAATTTTTAGACCATGAGATCTAAACCGGCTTTTGTTAGAATTAAAAGTCAAAATTAAAGCGTACCGGCTCTTGTTAGAGCTCCAAGGAGATTGGTTTTCTGTTTAAGGTTAAGAGCGGTTTGGAAATATTCATGTTGGTCAATAACCGATTCTGAGCAAGTTCCATGCTTCTCCCATTCATGTTCCCAAAAGGCCTCACCTGAACCGCTTGGACAAGCCAAAGTTGGCCAGCTCTTCTTCATTGAGTTGATCAGATTCGATATCTGTACCAAACCAATCCAAACTAAACCGGTTATGTTCCAACACTTTTGGAGTTGAACAAAAATTCAAACCGACCAGTCAAACCAAGTTAAGATCTTATGAACTAGCTTAAACATATTACCTCAAACCCAAATTTGACAAAATATTTAAATGGGTTCTAGATCTATATAGTGGAAAAAACCGAATATAATTTAAAATTCAAATTTGAATGAGTATGCAGTATATTTTAATTAAATTTGGGATTTTTTAGATATTTTTTATTAATGTTAAATTTGTGTATAAGTTTAGATAAAAATATCCGACTCTGAACCGAACCAAAATTTTTTAACATATCTGAATGGAGCATTACTCAATGGAACAAAAAATTCAACACAGTCAACCTGAATCCACCCGAATAATAGGATCTATTCTTCACTAAAAGTACATCAAACCACACAAAATAAAAATATTGAAATTGGACCGATTATTACCGTAGATTTATCGAATGGTTTAGTGGCATCACAGTTAGATGGATAAGTACCATCTCTGTAATTAGGCCAAAGACCATGAATACCAAAATCAGCAGCTGGTTTGCCAGTTGTTGGATAACAACAACTCTTCTGTGTATCACAGTAAGATCCTGGCCACTTCAAAAGTCAAATGTAATAACAATATCAGAATATAAAATTCATTATAAACATTTATAGCTGATTATAATGGTTTAGTTACTTGTTGGACGAAGTAGAAGAAATCAAAATCTTCAGAAGCAGCGAAGATAGAAGAAGGCAAGATTAGAGCAAGACTGATCAAACACAGTGAAGCTGGAAGAATCTTCATCTTTCAAAACTGAAACAGTTGTTTTGTTTTTTGTGTTTCTTTGAGATAGTATTGAAGAAGTTATGAGACTGAGAAGGGTGATTGGGCGAATATTTATAAAGGGGAAACAGAATCAGAGGAATGTGAACAGAGATTTCAGTTTCCTAGTTTGTTTTTTCAATATAATGACGAATACATTGTCATGAATCTTTAGAGTTTTATGGTATATACCTATATGATGAGTGTTCGTATATTTATGGGATTTTGTTTATTTATTTTTATTTTCTTGGAGATTGAGTTTAGTGAGATTACGTGTGGACATAGTTGTGGTTTTCTTATTCGAAGTCGGAGCGTTCACATTTGTTGGTGTTCTTTTTGCATTCTAAACGGCCCAATAATTGTCCTAACTATGTTTTTAAGGAAGATTAATTATTGTAAGGTATCTAATTTAATAGTTTTGATTAACCTTCGGTTACGAATCGGGTCTCCTTAATAGTTTTAGCACATCAAGTATATAAAGTGTTTTGCCTAAGTTTGGGCATATTACCCGAAAATCAAACATGAATATAAATCCGATCCAAGTTAAAAGAAATTTATCTAAATAGTAATTAAATTTAGGCATCCAAAAAAACAAACTTGAACCAAACTAAAATTAAATCAAGAATAAATATACAAAAAAAAATCACAATTGGCAATTGTTTTCGCTATTTTGAAAAACATTTTTTTTGTAAAATACATGATTTAAACCAATTATATTGTAGAATAATAAATGAATTATGATTGATTTCATTTAAATCTTTTTCAAAAATATTTGTTTTTCAAAACAACGAAAGCAATTGGCAAGAATTTTTTTTGGTGTGACAAAAAAAAAATTATTTTTTATATTTAATTTATATTGAATTTTTAGTTTTTATATGAGTTTGGCTAAAAATATCCGAACCTACATGTGATCTATAGCCAAACCAAACTCTACCGATAAAATAAAAATATTGGAAAATAGATCTTAATCAAACGACTTGACCTGTTGCTATTTAGTTAGCTAGAATTATAAATAAATTTAGCCAAAATAAAGTCACTCAGTTTAAATCTAAACACGAAAAAATGGTAGCAAGCCGTTGCCGACATTGCATGCTCCCATAGAACAAGTGTTTTAAAGGTAGACGATACCAAAACTGTATTACGCTTTCTGATTAATGATGTTGATGTAACGTGTGTTAAATTGATCACTAGTTCACACACAAATCTATATCAATAATTTGTAAAAATTGAATGCATAAAGAAGAGTATTTACCATGTTGTAACATTGTTGGTACGTTACCAAAAATCCCAACAAGAACATTTACCATATTTCAAGATGATGATGTAACCTTTGGGGAGTTTTCCTGTTTTACAGTTAGTGAATATCAAGTTTTAAGTTTATGTGGAATGGGAAGAGAAACAAGTTTCTGTATTGTACATTGATTTCATTAGCCTAGCTTCTTTTGCTTCTTACCTTGTAAAGTTTCGGACGACGATGAGATCCATTACTCCATCAAAGATGAGCTATGTATGGTTTAGAAGAGATGGTCTAAACAAACTCAAGGCCCAAAACCAAATCCATCAAAAACACTAAAACTATAAGGGCTAAGTTAAGCTTAGCAATAAAGGAAACATAAGCAGAAGATACCACCATTAAAGCTCTTACATTTGAGCTTCTCCTTGTTCACTGACAATTCATTAGAATCAGGACCCAATTGCTAATTTAATGAACAATAGTAACCCGACCCGACTAACGGGTAATTTAATTATGGAGGTATAAAAACTCGTAAAAGGCGCTACAACGACATTTTATTTCCAATTTTATTCTTTATTTTCCTTCTTTTCTCACATTACCGAGAAAACGACATCGGAGACCGAGGGCGGCGACGAGCTTCACCGCCGCTGATTTACGGCAGCCCTCTCAATCTCCATTATTCTCGGTTTTATAAAAAAGCTTCAAAAAAAGAAGAAAATCCGAAAATTCACAAAAATATATAATTATAATTTGATTCCAAATTTGAATTCTTTCAGATCTTTATGATCCGTTGTTCATCTTCGTGGCGCTTTCTGAATTGTTGATGCGACGATCGCAAACCCGTTCTAGGGTTAAGAGTAGTAAATCAAGTAATATGGATCCTATTAAGTTTCAGATCCATTCTGGAAATCGAGCTTCGTCTTCATTATCGACCTACACGTTCTCGAAGTCGAATGCTAAACACGCGAAATCAAATTTCATTTTAACCGTTGCTTTCATCGCCTTCGTGTTGGGGGTTTTCTTAATCTGCTATTCAATCTTGTATTCCGGCGGTATTTTGAGAGGATCGCTTCGTTACAGCGTCGTGATCGACGGTGGAAGTACAGGGACACGAATTCATGTGTTTGGGTATCGGATTGAGTCCGGTAAACCTTTTTTTGAATTCAGAGGAGCAAATTACGCTAGTTTGAAATTGCATCCGGGTTTGTCAGCGTTCGCTGACAATCCTGATGGAGCTAGCGTGTCATTGATGGAGCTAGTGGAGTTCGCAAAAAGTAGAATTCCGAAAGGAATGTGGATGGAGACTGAAGTAAGGTTAATGGCGACGGCGGGAATGAGATTGCTTGAATTACCTGTTCAAGAAAAGATTCTTCAAGTTACCAAAAGAGTTCTTAAATCTTCTGGATTCATGTTTCGAGATGAATGGGCTTCTGTTATCTCTGGTGAGTTTTCAAATCACTTCTTTATCATTATAGTTCAAGTGAGTTTTCTATTAAATAATTTCCGTTGTTTAATGTTGAAGTTAGATTGATGAACAATCTACAACTGTAGGATTATGATACCAGAGTTTGTTTCTCTTGTATCATTAGCTTAGCTAATGATTGGATACTAAATTTCCAGGATCTGACGAAGGTGTATATGCTTGGGTTGTTGCTAACTTTGCTCTTGGTTCACTTGGTGGTGATCCTCTTAAAACATCTGGAATTGTTGAACTTGGTGGAGCTTCTGCACAGGTTTAGTTGATTGCCTTTTCAGTTTTTGTCATTGAAGGATATAAGAACCATTTGTGGGACTCACAAATGAGCTAAAAATGGTTCGTTGTATGTCTTTTTAGGTGACATTCGTGTCAAGTGAGCCAATGCCTCCTGAGTTCTCACGTACAGTATCATTTGGAAATGTTTCATACAATCTCTATAGTCACAGCTTCCTTCATTTTGGGCAGGTAATTCTTATTGACCAGTGGATGTCGTTGGAATAGATTTCACAAGCTTGCTGTAGTTACTTTATTCTTCTCCAAAGTCAGATTAATTGAAACTTAATTCAGTTGACCAAATGATTGTCTCCATAACTGTTAGTTCTGATGTTTTGCTGTAGAAAGGATTTTATATTTTGGTAGTGTTCCTTGATGCTTTAACTTTTTCCCGTTTCAGAATGCTGCACATGATAAGTTATGGGGTTCACTTCTCTCAAGAGACCATAATTCAAGTAAGCAGTTGATGATTCTATAAGTACTAGTGATGGTCATCAAATTACCAATTAAAATTTTATTGGAGGGTGGATTTTAGTGGATTTTAATGAATTTATTAATTTTTACATATCATGTGTTATTCAATCAGTGATTTTGAAATCCATATTCAAATTATGTGTTATTTAAACATTGATTTTGAAACAAATATTCAAGTCATGTGTTATTCAAACATTTTTTAATATTGAAATCTAGTCTATTATTTCAAATTCACTTCTACTTGGTTTTAAAATCTAAGAATTCTATATGGATTTAGAAATCAATCTATAAGGATTTCTAAATCCATTAAAATCCACCCTCCAATAAACACCCTAAGTCAATAGCAAACTTTCTTTTCCTTCCCACTCATATGATGTTTTATTTCTTGAAGCTGCTGAACCTACTCAGAAAAGAATATTCACAGATCCTTGTGCTCCAAAAGGGTACAGCCTCGACACAAAGACACATAAACATTTATCTGGACTTATAGCTGAAGAAAACAGTTTTTCAGATTCTTTTCAAGCTGGGGGTAATTACTCAGAGTGTCGATCCGCTGCACTAACAATCTTGAAAGAAGGAAATGGTAGAATATTAATTGATATCGCTGGATTTCCATTCCTTGAGTCATTTTACTTTGTTGTCTCTAATAAATACAAATATCAACTTTTGAGTGCAGAGAAATGCTCATATCAGCATTGTTCTATTGGATCAGCTTTCACGCCTAAGCTTCGAGGAAGATTTCTAGCTACAGAAAATTTCTTTTACACCTCTAAGGTACTTAAATCCAACAACACAATGTCCATTCATGTGCTGGAGAAAGTTATGAACATATTTTTTGTCTCTCCGTACCAGTTTTTCGGATTGGGAGAAAAAGCGCGGTTGTCTAATATGATTTCAGCTGGAGAGAGATTCTGTGGTGAAGATTGGTCGAAGTTGAGAGTAAAAGACCCTTCATTTGAAGAAGAAGATCTTCTTCGGTATTGTTTCTCATCCGCTTATATTGTGTCACTGCTTCACGATACTCTAGGCATTCCTCTTGATGATGAAAGGTCTGTTACTAAATATGAGAACCCTTACCAAAGACTTATGCTTGTCATCATAAACATGGCTCAAATCATAAACCTTGTTTCCTTCTTTTCTTGGCAGAATCAAATTTGCGAATCAAGTAGGGGATATACCGCTCGATTGGGCTTTAGGTGCATTCATACTTCAAACTGCATTAGAGACCTCTCAACATACAGCCTCTGGTAATATCCATTGGTCTCATGCTCTCAAAAATGACTCGAAGACTCGCTATATCATTGGGATACCAATCGTTATCACAATCTTGGTATTTTTGCTATCTAAATGGAGAAAACCGCAGCTGAAAACGATTTATGACCTTGAGAAAGGTCGGTACATAGTAACCCATATTTAATAATCTTGGTTTGAGCCGAGTTTTGCAAGATCCTTGCCTCCTACAAAGCTTGTCATTGTGAAGTTTCTTCAGACTCAGAGCAGCATCTGAGTAATGAATGCCAACAGAAACGGCTTAGAAATTTCCACTTACATGAACTCATGAGGGTAGGAGAGTAAATTCGTACATTGTATGTGGGTATATGAGTAATTTCGATGTTTTAGGAGGGCTCTCTTATGCAATTGAAGTGTTCTTGATTAGATTATTATCATATGTATTATCAAAATATTACTAGCTTTGATAATATAGTTTTTGATTCTTATATATACGACAAGTCTTCAATTTTGTCTTTTTAGATGTAGATTAAGTAATTTATTCGTCTGTTTACTTGTCTACGAACTAAAAATTAATCATTATTCGTTGACTAAAATAACCTCTTGCTTTAATAAATCTATGAAGTTGTAAGTTACTTGCATCTAATTCATGATTTATGCTACTTCCACGACAATTATTCTCCCACTTTTAATATCAATATTATACTATAAGCTTAAACATTTTCAATAATTATTGAACACCTAGATCACGTATTGCCCAATCATTATAAACTAAAATTTTATAAATACATTATAAATTAAGAAAAACAAAATAAAATTAGACCAATTATTGTTAACAACTAAAATGTTATCCGACAGGAACACGTCGTTGTTACAGCGCGACAAAACTATGAATATACCGTAAATACCCTTATGAAATTTGCTTAATTACTAGTTACTTTAGTCAACGGCCATTAACTTTTTCTTACACGTCGTTGTTAGAATTTTGGTATTTCTTCGGCTATAAAAAGCGATTCTCTATTTGCTCGATTTGCGGGAAATTCTTGTGAAGATTTTTCGATCTGCCTCAGAAAATTTTCTGGGGAGCAGACGAAGTTTCTCTCGTCTCTCTGTTTAATGTTTCTCCAGATTTTTTGCTCCTGAATCAGAGACGAAAAACGCTGTAATAATTTCTTTTACCATTTCTACAGGTGAAATTTTCTTCGATACTGTATTGTAATCTGAGATTTGAATCGTTGTTTTCTGATTCTTGTCTTCGATTTTGATTCCTGTTTGGTTTATGTGGTTACGAATACGCATAATCTGTTCAATTAGATTCCATATGTTTATGTTTTTTTTGGGGTTTTCATTTGGATTTTGTTCGATTTTAGTGGAATAGTTTGGAGGAAATGACAGGTTTATCAACTGAGAGCAGTAGTCACATGGTTGTAAATGTGGATGGATTGATGCGTCCGGTGCCGTTGTCGCCGATTAATGCGGAGGTTGACGAGATGAAATCAGAGTCGCCGATGGTCAATGATAAGGCGATTGATATTTCTGATGAGGAGAATGAACCGCTCATTGTTTCCGGGGAATGTCGTATTTGTTCGGATGATTGTCCTATCGAGAATCTTGAGAGTCCTTGTGCTTGTAGTGGCAGCCTAAAGGTACCTTTCCTCGTCTTTGTATAAAGGAAAACTATTGCTTCTGAAAACATTTGGTCTCTGATACATTCTAATCAAGTTCTGATACATTTGTTAAATTGAGCAATAGCTTTGTTTCAGAATAATTGATTTTAACGAATTTGTTTTCATGTTTCACCAGTATGCTCATAGAAAATGTGTTCAACGTTGGTGCAATGAAAAGGGAAACATTATATGCGAGATTTGTCATCAGGTATGTTACTTTTTTGCTGTAATGTTTAGGATTATGTTCTTGCATGATTTCCGCATAGTCCATGTTGATAGAAAAACAAAATATTAGAAAGAAGGCATTCTGACTATGCATATGTTTTTGATAGATGAATGTAGTTGAGTACAAATGGAGCACACATAAGGTTATGTCTCTCGATGAATGAATGATTTGAGATCATGCATTGCACTTTAGTAGGCGAATTGTCGCTTTTAAGTCATTAACTAGTTTGGATATGGATAATTAATGCTCATATAAGTTTTACAACTAATGCATTAGGTGTATCTAAAAGTTGAACAACGTTCATGCATATATATCACCAACCTGGAAAAATTCTCTCTATAGATGTTCAAATATAATCTGATAAGGGTTTTTTTCCATATCTGATGGTCTTTAAATTCTCTTACTAGCCTTACCAACCTGGATATACCGCTCCACCACCTCCTATTCAGCCTGAAGACACCATGATTGACATTGGGTAGGGCTATTTCTACTTTTTTCTTAGAATTTATTTGAGGTTGGTTATATTTGTTTCTGACATATGCAATGATCGTTTCAGTGGAGGATGGACAATCTCAGGTTTGGATTTGCATGATCCTCGCCTCCTTGCCATTGCAGAAGCCGAACGTCGGTATTTAGAGTCTGACTATGTGGAATATACAGCTTCAAACGCCAGTGGGGCTGCATTTTGTCGCTCAGCCGCTTTAATTGTAAGCCTGAAAGGTTTTAGGAAATTTTTTATCAAGTGTCAACACCACTCGCTTGTGAATAAGCACGTTTGTTTTTTCACAGTTAATGGCTCTTCTTCTCTTACGTCACGCACTAACCATAACAGACGATGCTGCTGATGGAGAAGAAGACGATCCATCTTCGATACTATCTGTAAGCTGATTGAAGCTTCTTCTTTTCTGTTTTTTTCTTTAACTCAGAGCAATTCATGCTAAAAGGTACTGCAAGTTCTAACACTAGAACCGCAAAATCATCTGATTCTTATTGTAGCTTGTTTTGCTCCGAGCTGCTGGGTTTCTTCTTCCATGCTATATCATGGCTTGGGCCATAAGTATTCTACAGCGCCGTAGACAAAGACAGGTTAGTATAAGAGCTCGTGCAAAGATCTGCCCTTACAAACTCATTTCTTTTCTCTGTTGTGAGAATCAAACTGAAACAATGGAGCCCGATTGTATTGAACAGGAAGCTGCAGCTTTGGCTACACAGTTTGCCTTGGTGCTTCAGTCAGGTCAACCTCGAACAGTTCACTTGACAGTAGCTCCAGGACCATCATCATCCTCTACTCATGCGACTACATCTACACAAGAACATGACGATCCTGTCTAATCAATTCTGTTCTAGTTTCATAAGCATGAGGCCATAACAAGGTACGGTGTGAACGGAATGAAGAATCTGGATCTGTAAATTTAGAATGTTGTATGAGTAAGGATTGAATTCATTTGAGTTCTTGGAAAGTTTGATCCTATTCCAAAATGAGTTCCTTCATTTTTATATGTAGCCAAAAATGTCAATAGGATTGTCCTCAAATTTATAAGTTTTGTTTTACTACTTTTCAAATAATTGTCTTAAATTTTGAATGTATCTTGTAAACAATTTGACTATTGGATATATAAGAATACAAAAGATTTATGCACATATTGTGTTGTGAGTATGAATTTGTTTCTAAAATGGATTTCTAATTAAAATCCAAAGACCAAAATCTTACATAAAACTTTTACTTTGACTTGGGATTTGCAAAATCCACTTTATATGATATTAAAATCGCAATTTTTCTAAATCCATTAAGATAAAGCTCCAATAAACCCTACTTAGCTTGTGAATCCTGATCTTGTCCAACATTCCCACCATCAGAACAGTGTTCACATGTCATTACAGGTGGAGTTATATGCAAAACCTGTTCGATCCTTTTCTCAATCCAAGCCAATCTCCTCTCAAAACTCAAGACACCTCTATGCATATTCCTCACATCAATCTCTGCGACCTTAGCACAAACCCGCAAAAGAATGTAGTAGTCCGCATGAGCTGCATATACGTATGCTCCATCTTCTTTCTTCCTCACATATTGCAGATAGTCTAATCTCTTTACTTTCACACGTGGTGGTATGTAAGAGAACAAGTTCTCTCCCATGTCTGCAATTAGTGTTTTAATCTTGCTTGATTTCTCTTCTTCATGATGATTCTTTGGTGATGATGAAATTTGGTGTTCTGAAGAGGATAAACCAATATCCATTGCTACATCTTCGTTTATCCTTGGTAGACTACTACTACTACATGGATTGTTTCCATTGCTAAAGTTTCTATCATCCAATGAAAGGTGGTGAAGTGATATATCATCTTCCGAGTCTCTTTCCCTCTTGGATGGAGTCCTAAACTGCTCGAATTCCTTACCATAATACATGTGAAAGAGATTAAGATCTTCAGATTATTAATCATAAAAAGACTCAGAATCATTGGATAAGCAAGTGTTTACCTCATCTTTTGGATAACCATCCCACATTTTGTCAATAGTTCTGTATGTGTTATCAGGTGTTTCTTCATCTAAACCAGCAAAGATCTCATTTTTACCGAGAGATAAATATGACAACAGATCCTTCTCAAATTCAAGTGTTCCTGCAGCGAGCTCTTGATATCTAGCTTCAAGTTTCTTCAGAAGCTCCTCTGTATCCAATTCGGTTGCTTTCACGGCATCTGATGACTCTGCAGCAGCTGATTTTGTCTCTGAAACCTCCTCATCATGAACGGGAGAATCAACATCCTCATCCTCAGAAAGAACATCCTCCTCACCAACATTAACAAACCCCAAGCTCCGTTCCCACACACCAAGACCATTAAGGTTATAAAGCATCCGTATAGCTACAATTATAATAGACATAACACAAACACGAGTAGGAAGCCTCAACTCATTCTTAGATAGATATAACTCAGGAGGCATTGACCAGGTCTGTATGAGACGCACCAGATCGAGAACCTTATCCTCGGAAATAGATAATCTCTTTAGATAATTTGAAGCAATGCCATAGAAATTCACAGGAGGCAAAGGTAAACCAACAATATCAGCAATCACTGCCGCTCGTGCTTCTAACATTTGAGCAGAAATAACCTGAATAGGTCTAGCTATTGTGCTAGTTTTCACTGGACACGCAGCTGAGAGCTCTCCCATTTGCTCTCGAATTTTGAGAAAACAAGATAAATACGGAAGCTTTCCTTCTCGTGCCCATCTTACAATATCCGTTGGTAGAATAGGTGCTCCAGCTTTGTGACAAGCAAGGAAAGATAAAGCCAAAGTGCTCGATAAAGGCAGAGACTTTCTTAGCAAATTAATCCATATTGTCACTGCCCTTTTACCATCTAAGTTACGAGGTTCAGCTTTGTGTGTTCTAGGCCGCTTAGCTTCTTTTACTTCTCCTGCCAGACACCAAAAAGAGTGAAAGTTACAAACAAATATAGATTTGCAGAAACCATATCTTTGAAGAAGCAAATAGAGACTCTTAAACCTTCTTCTGATTGAAGCTCGGAATCCTGAATCGCATTATCAGCCCAATTATCATCATAGACGCCTGAGAGAGCCACGTAACGTAAGCAGAGAGGTGCAACCAAACCTATAATCAATGGCGTTACATGGAACTTCTCAACCAATGCATCGCACTGATAAGTTATCATCAACAAAAAAGATTTAGCATATCTATCTCTTGCTTCCTCGTAATAATCCTCATATCTCAAACCCCCAAGTCCAAAATCCTCCGGTTCAATTGGCTCTGTCTCGAAAGTCTCCGGTTCTCTCTTCACTTCCCGATCCCTATTCTCAATTCCAGATTTCTGAATCTGGCTCGCTGACTCTAACTGAGATCGAAATTGAGAGTAACGCATTGTACCCTCTGTGTAAGGAGTCTGTGAAGGAGTGACTTGTTGTGGTACTCGACGGCGATTCTTATGGTTATACGTTGCGTTACGAGTATCTCCACCGTCTCCCATCAAATCATCAGCATCGACGCCGGTTTGGATTATATTTTCAGCTTGAACGCCACATTGTAAGCAGTAGAAAAACCCATCGTCTTCTTCTTCAAATGTCTCGTTATCGCACTCAATGCAGATCATCGTGATCACAGGAATTAGAAAGAAAAGGAAGAAACTTTTGAGCAAAATAGAAAACCCTAAATCAGTTTCATGAAGAAGAAGAAGTAGTAGACGATGAGGGTGAAGAAGGTGAAGGATCGCGCTCAAATTATTGTGGCGAAATCTTCTGTCAGGGTTTTAGGGATTTTAACATGGGGAAGTTTTGCAAAGAGCCCCTCAAAAGTTTCTATGTTTTTTAAATTTTACTAAAATCTAATTTTATCCAAGAGCTCCATTTTTAATAGGTTTGATGATTATGATTTCAGTTTCATACTTTGGCAAAGATTCCCTTTGATATTTTACCCATCACATGTTGTCTAATAGAGCCATAAAGAAGTCTTAAGGCTTTTAGGCTTAATGAATATTCTTTCAATTTTGCCAAAATGAGATTCTCATCGATTCTTCATTACATATGATCCAACCTAAATGTTGTCCTAAAAGACTTTGCCAACTATGAGAGGAGAGCTAGCTTTCCCCGTGCTATATTTCTTGTGTACATCTTAGTATTCCATAAAAATGGTCAATGTTGATTGTATTAGAACGTATTTGATATCCGGTATCGTTAATTGAAGTTATTCTAATTTAATATAAGGCATGTTCTTTTTATTGACGTTGAACTATCCTAAATTTAAACATAAAAAGTAAAGAAAATAAAGGGTAGAAGATAAATACAACGATAATGTGACTAAAAAATATCATCAACGTTATTGTTAATTTTTTCAGCGACTTTTAAAATTAATTTAAATGGTCGAACAATCAATTTCACAGCTTGATAAATGTACTTTTCACATAATTATAATTCAAATTAGTTGCATAATTAGTTCGCTCAACGATGGTTAAAATAAGAGGCCAATATATGATTCAATGACCAATTTACTAATCGTCAATTGATTTTGAGTTGAAAAGTCATAACTTATCAGTATTAGCCTAATGAGAGTAGTCAAAGTTGGAAGCATGAAGTCAAGAGAAAACCCTTTCTCCTGAATCCAAAAAAGTTATCACAGTGAGGTGGTAAAAAAGAGTCTTCGAATACCATAATACAATCATGATTAGACTACAAAAATTTCATCTTTTTGCAGAATTTACGTACCAAAAATACTACTTTATACTCTCTTGATAAAACTTTGTGAGGGAGAGAAAAAGAAAATTAAGTTGTTTGTATCTTTGTATTTGTAACAAGAGATCAAAACACTATATATAGAGACAAGAGAGCCATGAATGACAAATCTTTTGCAGTAAATTCACATAATTATGAGATAATTCTCCTTAATGAAAAAGATTTTGAAGTTACAAAATTTGTAACAATAATAATTGCAAAGTTTAAAAGGAACTATTGTGACTATTAGAGAAATAAGCTCATTAGAGAAATACAGCTCATGAATAGAAATACAGCTCATTAGAGAAAGAAGCGACAAAATCAATAGACGTGAAATAAAAGACTGACTCGATAGACTCAATATAAAAAACTAACGAGAGTATAAATGAAAAACAATTCTGTTTGAGCTGATAGTATTTTTCAACCTTGAACCTGTCATTGTGGCCTTGAACTTGCCTTGTAATTTCATGAGTCAACTTAGAGGATTTTGCATGGATAAATTCTCATATCAATGGCCTCATTTCACACTCACTAGGTGATTCATGTAATAACATTATTTTAAGAAGTAGCATTTGCGACTCCACATATATGTCAAAACTATTGTGATCATGAAAAGCATTGCTTACCTTAATGTTAATTGCTAGGCATGACGAGTGTCGTTTAGGAATGATAGTGTCGTGCTTTGATAACAATTTATGTGATTTAGTTGTACCATCAAACATATCTCCTAGGATCGCCAGTCATATAAATTAGGTATCCATCATATAGTTGTTGTGTCGACAGGCTTTTAGCCCATTCTTTTAGACATTTCAACAGTGGTCTCTAATTAGGCCTATTGTGAATGGATCTGCTAAGTTATTAGCATACTTAATGTAATACATTTTGATAACACCACTAGAAACCAAATATCTGATGGTTTTGTGTTGTCGACGAATGTGACGAGACTTACCTTTATATAGAGTATCGTGTGCACGTAAAATAGCCGATTGATTATCATAATGTACTCTAATAGCAGCAACTGGTTAATCTCACATATGAACATCTTCTAGGAAATTGCGTAGCCATTATGCTTCTTTTTTAGCTTTGTCTAGAGCAATAAACTCTGATTCCATGGTTGATCGAGGCAACATAGTTTCTTTTGAAGATTTCCAAGATACTGTTGCACTGCCTAATGTAAATACACATCCACTTGTGGACTTGGAATTCTTAGAATCAGAAATCCAATCGGTGTCATTGTATCGTTCAAGCACAATCAGTTCTTTACCATAATGCAAGTTATAACTTTTATATTGTAAGTAATTCAATACTCTTGTTTTGTCTTTCTAGTGTTTATGACCGAGATTATTGGTATGACGACTTAGTACATTGACTGCATGAGCTAAATCTAATCTAGTACAATTTGTCAAATACATGAGACTAATGACATGTGCATACTCAATATGTGAGACTGCTTCACCCGAATTTTTGGTTAAGTGAAGATGAGGATCCACATGAGCCTTTGCAGTACCATTTGTGTAATTCTGAAATCTTTGCAGAATTTTTTCTGCATAATGAGTTTTTTGACAAAGTGTAAACATCAAAGGTACGTGTGAGTTTAATCCCGAGAATAATACATACAAGACCCATGTATTTCATGCCAAACTCGCTATTATGCATATTTTTCGTTTGTTGGATTATGTTTTTGTTGCTACCGAGGATAAGCATGTCATCTACGTAGAGACACAACAAAATGTATGCACTCTCATATTGTTTAATGTATATGCACTTATCACATTCATTGATTTTAAACTCATTTGTCATCATGACATTGTCAAATTTTTCATACCATTGTTTTAGTGCTTGTGTAAGCCCGTACAATGATTGGACAATATGACATACTTTATGTTCTCCAGAAGTGACAAAGCCTTTGGATTGTCTTATATAAATCTCTTCTTCTAAATCACCGTTTAGAAAAACAGTTTGTACATCCATTTGATGCATTTCTAGATCACGTAAAGTGGCAATACCGACTACTATACATATAAAAGTGATTCTTATGACCGAAGAATAGGTGTCAAAGAAAACTAAACCTTTGTATTACAAGGCGAGCTTTATATTTATCGATAGAGCCATTAATTGTTAAATTTGTTTTAAAAACCCATTTACTACCAAGTGCTTTGAACACTTTGATAGGTTAGTAATTTCATAGGTATGATTTTGGAGGATGGAGTCCATCTCACCATTGACCACTTTCTTCCATGAGGCCGAGTCAGGTGTGGACATAGCTTTAGAAAAATTCTGAGATTCATTCTCTAAAAGCAATACCATTAGGAAATCACTTCTGAAAGATTTTTCTTTCCGGGCACAATTACTCCTACGAAGTTTGATGATAGGCTCGGGATCTGGTACACTTGTATCAGATGTGCTTGCCTTATTTTCATCAGGGTGGCTCGGTTCTTCACGTGGCCATTTCAAGGATTGAATCGATTTATGTGAGAAAACAATTTTAAAAATGAAGCATTTCGACACTCCATTATCGTATTTTTTTGTATATCAAAAATGTATGAATGCCATACCAAAAATTGATAAGCACTATTATTGTGTGTGTAACCGAGAAAAATACAATACACGATTTTAGACCGATATTGGCCTTTTTAGGAGGTGGTTCAAAAACTTTTGAAAACTATCTCTATACTTTCAAAGATACTAGTGTTTTGCTCGTAACTTTATGCGGTATTTTATTCAAAATATAGTTTAATGTTAGCAACACTTTCCCCCACAAATTCTGGGGTGTATCAGATTTTTGGAGCATAGTGTTCATCATCTCTTTTAGAGTTTGGTTTTTGCGTTTTGCAACGCTATTTTATTCTTGTGAATAAGGAGCGCTAGTTTGATGGATAATGCTATGTTTTGGACAAAAAAGTATTGAACAGATCATCATATTCGCCTCAATTATCAGTACGAACTATTTTTGTGATAATTGATTTTCAACTTTAAGTTTGTGTAATCGTCTATGAATGTTACAAAATATTTCCTTTCACCTCGGCTAGGAACTAATTTGAGATCACAAAATCGGTATGAATTAGTTTGTGAGGTTTGATATTTCCTTATACTTGAGGTGATTGTGTTTTAGTGAGTTTTGTTTGAGCGTATATTTTACATTTATCTGTTTTTACTGAACATTTATTAATTAAATTTAAATTTATCAATATTTCAATTGATTTAAGATTTACATGTTCTAAGCGCATATAACAATTATTGTACGACTGAATCACATAAGCAAATGAATATTACAACATTTGTGGAGTTTGAAACCCCATCATTTTTGTGGATTTTCATTATACTCACTAGGTGAGTGCCCGCGCTACGCGGCGGATCCTTTTTTAAGTTATGTCATTTTGTTGCATTTTCTTAAATTTTGGGAGAACTATGATATGTTTATTACGGAAAGAGAAACAAATGTTTTAAATATTGATGAAAAATATTTCGGCTGAATATTTTGTCAATAGTCGAGATTACTTTGATGAATATTGGCTATGTTCAAGTGGTTGAATTTGTTCTTCTCGGTTCCTTTCTGTAGAATACAGAACCACTAAAATTACAACATCGAAATCTTTTGTACATTAATATGGGTATCTATTGTATATGAAATATACATGTGGCATGATAGTGAAAATTGTTGAAAATCTCTTTGTATACGACATTTTTAATGGCTGATTTGTTTTCTTTTTGTGTGGTGGCACTCCAAATTCGTAGTCCTTCTTTTGATGTGATGCGAGATAAAGCAACATAGAGTTGACCATGACTAAATACATGCTTGGTAGATAGTTACCCACATTTTGTAAACTTTAGCCTTGATTTTTGTTTATTGTCATTGCATAACAAACTCTAACAGGGAATTGTCGCCTTCGCATTTTATATGAACAATTTGTATTTGTCGTTGTCATGATGATCCTTGGTATAAGCAATTTTTTCTTGACATTTGTGCTGGTTAGTACCTGTAATTCAAGTACCTTAACACCTAAATGAGTAACAAGCAGTCTAGTCCCGTTGCATAAACCTTGCTTTTGGTTTATGTTTCTTAACAATATGATTGGGCATACTGCTTCAAAGGTAGGTGATGATTTGGTAATCCCGAACACTTGAGTGCATTTAGGTACTATGTAGTGTATACAAGGTTAACTCCATCAAGGTCATCATCATTGTCGATACTGTTAGCACTAAGATACTCTTTCATGTCACCTCCAATTTTTTCTAAGAAGAAATCATTTAACTATCAACAGTTTTATTCCTTGGTGTTAGGATGACACGACCTCGCATATATGCACAGTTTTGGAAAGAGTTTTCGAGATTTGGGAATGTTGCTTCCTGCATTTCTCTCATTGAATTTTCTACTTTTTCCAAGAGTAATGTGTCTTCGATTTCGATGTAGTAATTTTCTAGCGACACTTCGTTCAGAGTATTGACACATTTAGCCTCGCCATTCCCGACTTGTAAAATCCATGCGAAAAAGTTTTTTTCGTCTTGCTTCACTCTCATGGTTTTGGTAAGGGTGGCAACGTAACAACATTGTCAAATGTAAGATCTATTAAGTGTTGCGAGAATTGTATTTTGTCTGCTTCCTTGTCAGATGACTGGTAATATTTGTTTGAAATCTTCACCTAACAAAATTGTCTTTCCCCCAAATAGTTTTGCTTCTACATCTGGGTCGGTAAAAACTCATGATATCTCTTAATGTGCTATCTAATGCTTCAAAAGTGTGACGATGTTCCTTTGGTGCTTCATCCCATATGATTAGATCTGCTGTCTCAACCAATTCTGCGAGGATTGTTCTTGGTTTGATATCACACATCGAGTCTTCATGGAGAAATGATGGTTACTTGAAGGACTGCATGAATTTATTGATATCTTAGTTATCAATTTGATATATTGATATTTTTGAAAACCCTCTTTCAAGGAAAAATTTTCAGAGAAAATGACGAAGCAGGTGCGGTTTTTTAAAGTTTGGAAATAAGAAAAAATTATTGACCTCTGGTTTAGCATGTATTATGGCCTCATGGACCAACGATTATGCGGAAACGAAATTGTACATTAGGTGAGAATCATTTATTTGTTAAGCATATTGATCGAATAAGTAGTGGAGGGAAGGTTAATTTTTGTTTCACATAATCGTATGGATTTGAGTAGGTTAATTTCTTATGATGTCGTTTTAACTTATATGATGTGTGTTTAATTTAATAATGCCATTGGTTGATTATGGGAAATTCAATTGCTGATATGTCAGCACCAGAAGAGACAACTCTGCTTTTATATATAATTTTGAGTAATCCCCTTGATACATAACCTTTCCTAATAAAACTCCCCATTATTTTTAAGGTTAATTTGATCGGATGAAAAATTGGTGTCAAATCCATGTTTTCTCATCAACAATTCCAAAACCAAATTCTTCCTCATGGCGGATACGTGCTTCACGTCGGAGAGAGTAACCTCCATGCCCAATATTATCTTCAAGACCACTTGGCCAAACCATTAAAAGGATCTCAATTGTGTATTTCTTGTAAGTACAAAACATATCACAGTTGACACATATGTGTCGTATCATCTGTGTTATACCATCATTGTGACGACCACACACAAACCTATCTTTATAATAGTGGATCATTCCCAAATAATGTCAACTCATTTATTTGCTTGGAAATAGACGGATGGATGAATTAATTGAAAAAATTTAACATAATTTAAAAGGTAATATAAAAGTGTAATAAAATAAATCGTTTTAGTGTGAAGAATCACTTAAAGAACATAAGAGGAAAGTACAACTAATTTAATTGGTTGAAATATTTGTTTGTGTTTTAAGTAAACGTAAAAGATCATACGAGAATATTTTTATTGTTTTGCTGTAAAAGACAAAGATACTGAATTATAATTGGTTTTCAAAACCAATACAAAATCAATTAAAAAACGAGATGAACCGTGGTTATTAGGCTACTGAAAATAAACCGATTTTGACCAGATTTTAATCATGGTTATACATGAAATTGATTGAACCGGGCTTACTTAGATTGAACTGAACATATAAATGAATCGATTTAAACCGTATGACTTAATTTGGACCAGGAAAATGATTTTGGTTAGAAGGTTTTGTAATTAAACCCGAGTTACTTAATTTGAACCAAATATAACCACAAACACAAATAAGTTTCGAATTACTTTTCTTTTTGGATCAAAAATGACTAAAACACAAGAACACAAAGAATAAAATCCTGTATGTTTCTTTGTCTTTGTAAAATAAAAAATACAAAAAATTGATTGATAGTATTATCAGATCTTTAGATTCAGACTGTAAAGTTCATATATGATCAATAATTGATCAACATATTTTACAATAGAATAACATCAACTAATAATTTTAAGAATAATTTTATGAAAACACTTTGAAATTGAAAACTAAATAACTTAAAAACAGAACGTGAACTCAAGAGAAAACTATTTCTCTTGAATCCAAAAGAGTTTCCACAGTGAGGTGGTAAAAAAAAATCTTTGAATACCAGAATACAATCACGATTATATTACAAAAATTTCATCCTTCTGTAGAATCTACGAACCAAAAAACACTACTCTATACTCTCTTGATAAAACTTTGTGAGGGAAAGGAAAAGAAAATTAAGTTGTTTATATCATTTTTTATCAAGAGATCAAGACACTATATATAGTCAAATGAGCCATGAATGACAAAACTTTTGCACATATAATTATGAGATAATTCTCCTTAGTAAAAAAGATTTTGAAGTTACAAATTTGTAACAATAATAATTGCAAAGTTCAAAAATAACTGTGATTTCTATTTCTCATTAAATTGAACCTTCCAACACAAATTTCATCACTATATCACCTACACTAAGAGATTGTTATTGCTTTATGTATTTAGATAGAGTTATAAAGATTTACATGTTATTAAAATTATAGTGTTATTGAATCAAAATTTTTCAAAACTCTATTTAAGTTTGGTGTTATTGGTTTATATATTTGTAAAAAAATTTCTAAAATCTTTAGAAATTTAGAGTTATTAGATTCATAATTTCATAAAGTTTATGGAAATTTTGTGTTATTCAAATTTTATTAAAAAAATCTCATATATTCATTAAACTAAAATATTGTGTCATTGGTTTGTTGATTGTACATATATACATTTGGTTGTACATATATATATACATTTCTATACATAATATAAATTTTAAAATTGTTGCATCTTGACTAAGTATTTTCAAAATCATTCACTACATAAAGGACCACAACTTGTTTCCAATAATCAGAAACTGATTCAGTAAAAGATTATTACGAGGACAAGGATTGTGCTGGCTCATACTTGTCTCCAAAACTCTTGTGAAACTGAGCATCTTTATTGTATGTAATAAGTGATGGAATTTGTACAGAAGACATGTTCATGTCAGAATACTACTTAGACACATACAATTGAGAGAAAATTATAATTTTGTGATTTAGGAAACAACGAAACTGACAACTTTTTTGATAGTGATGCTTTTATAAGAGATTGTATCAAAAGAAAATGTGAAGAGTGGATAACTTTGTATAACAAATCTGATCTTTCTACTGTTCTGCATATTATATGAGTTTTTTTTAACTTTTACAGAAACTTCAGAGTCTTAATAAGAAATTCGAATCAGTTTCCTAATTTCAACTTATGATTTAATAAGAAATTGATTTGTTAGCTTATATTACTGAAACAGAGAACCTTACTAAACAAGAAAAATCATAATCATTACCAGAGTATTTTAGAAGTTTCAATCTTTCTTTATTAAAACTTAACCTTCCATTACAAATACATACAATATTTATGCACAAGTATTTGAGATACCAAGCTAGAGATTCTTAATAACGATACTTTATGAAATCTAATAGTCCTCCTCAAGATGGAGTGTATATGAAAGTAACACTCATTTTACCTAGAAGAAACTTGAATTGACTTGGATACAATGATTTGGCTAGGAGATCAGCAATTTGAAGGTCGGTTCTTACATGAGAGAGCTGCAGAGTACCTTTGTCAAAACTCTCGTGAGTTATGTGGCAGTCCATCTCTATGTGCTTGGTGCGTTCGTGATAGACAAGATTTTTGGAAATGTGAATTGCAGCCATGTTATCACAAAACATTGTGGCTGGTGCTGGTGGTTTTACTCTGAAATCTTTGAAGAGTTTCAGTAACCATTCTAGCTCACAAATTGCAAATATCATGCTCCTATATTCTGCTTCAGCTGAGGATCTAGATACATTGTTCTGCTTCTTTGATTTCCATGAAATCAGCGAGTCTCCAATGAAAACAACATATCTAGTGACAGATTTTCTTGTATATGGGCATGAACCTCAATTTGCATATGCATATATCTTAATTTCCAAAGATGGAGATGGAGAATAGAATAAACCATGACCTGGAGTTCCTTTGATGTATCTCATTAGTTTCATCAGTGCTTCAAAGTGTTGAGTGCGAGGACTAGATGAAAATTGGGCAAGCTTGTATAGAGAGAAATATATGCCTTGTATGGTTAAAGTGAGGTAAATGAGCTTTCCAATGAGACTGTGGTATGATTCTGGATTTGTGATCAAGTCACCATAATCCTTTGGCAGCTTGATATTAGGTTCCATTGGTATAGAGGATGATTTACAACCAAGCATACCAATATAATCATTCATTTCAAGCACATATTTCTGTTGGCAAATGATTATTCCAGTAGTTGATCTAGGTATTTCCAGACCAAGGAAATACTTAACTTCTACTAAATCACGAAGCTTGAAGCTAGTTTTCAGTTGTTCCTTTAATAGTTCAACAACTTTTATGTCATTACTCGCTACAACTATGCCATCAACATAAACTAGAGCAACCATAAATATTGAATCAGTGATTTTAGTGAAGAGAGTGTAATCAAAACCTGATTTCTCAAACTCGAGGTTGATTAAGCTTTCTGAGAATTTGAGATATCATTGGCGAGATACCTGTGTTAATCCATATAGGGATTTATTCAATTTGCAGACTGCATTCTCTGGAAGAATGTCCCCCTCTTTTGGAACATATCATGGTGGCAGTTTCATGTATATTTCCTCTTCTAAATCTCCGTTTAGAAAAGCACTTGAGATGTCTAGCTGAGACAAATGTCAACCTAATTTTGCAGCTAAAGCAAATAGTAACTTTATGGAGGAGAGTTTTGCTACAGGGGAGTATGTATCAACGTAATCCAGACCTTCTTTCTGAGTGTATCACTTGGCGACAAGCCAAACTTTGTGTCTTTCTTTAGTCCCATCTGCATGATACTTCACTTTGTAAAGCCATTTACAACCGATAACATATTTTCCATTAGGCAGATTCATCACTTCCCGAGTGTTTGCATCTTCCAAAGCACCCACTTCTTCTCCCATTGCTCCATTCCAGACGTCATGTTTCACAGCTTCATTGAACGTACTTGGTTCAAACTCTTTTGTGATAGCAGTGAGGTATCATCTAAACTAATCATACACATGCTCATAGGAGATTATATTCGATATGGGGTAGTTGATTCCTGGTGTGAGATTGTAACAATGGTAGTCTTGAAGATGGGTTGGAGTTTTAGACTTTCTGGGAGGCAAGCATACGTTAGTGATCACAATTTCATCACCTGAAATGTCTTTTGTGGTGTTGGATTTTAATGTATCATCTACATGAAGAAGTTCTGATGTTAATGGTGTTCTGTCAACAGTTTTAAATACTTTGGAACTGTGGTCATCACTCTGCTGGTTTACAAATGGAAAAATGTCTTCATAGAATATCACATTCCTTGATATGAAGACAATGTTATATTCAATATCTGACAACTTGAATCCTTTGTAATCAGTTGGGTATCCCAAGAACGCACATGCTTTGGCTCTGGGAGCATAAGAGAGACATCCAAATGTCTTGAGAGAGTGGTAGTCTGGAACTTTGTTCATCAGAAGCTCAAAAGGGGATTTGCCATCTAAGTGGGGACTTGGCAATCTATTTATGAGGAAAACTATTGTCATCAAGTATTCACTCCAGTATTGCGGCTCGAGCCACATTGAGAAGGTGTTGAAGCTTTCGTTCCATTACTGAGTTTTGTTGAGGGGTTTCTGGACAGGAATGCAATGATGTAATGCCCTTCTCTCTGTAATACTCAGTGAAGTTGAACTCAACTGCATTGTCTGATTTTACTGCTTTTAATTCGACATCAAACTACTTCTCAATCATAGCAACAAATCCAGGAAATATCCAGGTTACATTTGACTTCTGCTTAAGAAGATAAACCCAAGTAGCTCTTGAAAAATCATCAACTATAGTAAGAAAGTACTTATAACCATTGTAAGAAGCAGTCATGAATGGACCCCAAGTATCAATATGAATTCAATCAAATGATTTATTGGATCTGTTTTGTCTTGATTGAAATGGAAAATATCTTTGCATGGCTAAATGACAAGTATTACAATGAAAAGAATTGATGTCTCCACGTTTAGGAAAAGAAACAGACAAAGGAGAAGACTGATATTCTAAAACTTGAAGAGAAGGGTGTCCCTGTGATGCCATGTATTGAGGTCCAACTTGACAGTGTTGCTCATAGAACCAACTGGATCCATGTCCAGAAAGTACAAATGTGACTGCAGATTACCCGTTCCAATCATCAATACCTTTGTAAGATCATGTATGATGCAGCGTCTTGAGTCAAACCAAAATCCACAGTTGTTATGCATAGCACTGACACTAAGGAGATACAACTTGAATTGGGAAATGTATAACACATCAGTGAAAATAAGATGGTTACTCAGTTGCATTGTGCTTATACCACTGATTTGAACTGCTAAACCTGTAAGCAACTTAACAGTGTGTTGTATAGGAAATTAAGTTCCTGAAACAAGCTTTTGTCAAACGAAACATGGTGTTTAGCACCTATATCAATCACCCACTTATTCATGCTTATGACATTTTCAGAGACAAAATAAAAATAAGGTCTATTTTCTCCAAACAATGCACAAGAAATATAGGGATAAAAGGTACCAAGACTTGAGAGGCACTTGTTGCATTGCTTGTACTCGCACTACCTGCAACATCTGTTGTTGTAGCAGTTTGAGGTTGTAATTTGTTGGTTAAGAAGACCATCAGTTGCTGGATTTGATCTTTACTCAGGTGGACTTGGGTCTTAGTGATTGTGCTTGAATCTGTCTCTGCAAGGTTTGTGGAAATAGGTGCATTGGTACGTTGGGAACTCCTCTTGTTCTTTGGTTTCCAGCCAATCGGATATCCCACAATCTTGTAGCATCGAACCATTGTATGTCCTGTCAATCCGCAATGACTGCAAGTAGGTATAGGCTTCTGAACACCATTGTCATTTTTGACCAAAAAAGTAGAGGGGTTTTGATGAGCTGTGGATCTTTTCCTCTGTCCTTCATCTTGGTCAAGCATGTTGTACATGTCAGAGATAGATGGGCGAGGTTTCATGTTCAGGATTGGACTTCTTACTGAACTGAATTCATCATTGAGACCCATGAGAAATTGCATAATCCGAGAGGTTTCTTGATCTTTTATGAATTTCATCACTTGAGAGCACCTGCAACCACCATTGACCATGATGTTTTTAGTACAAGCTTGTTGTTCCCAAAAAGTGACCATTCGAGTGTAGTAATCAGAAAGATTCATGGAACCTTGATGCATATTGCTAATTTCTTGATCGAGATTGTAAATTTGAGGAAGATTACTTTTGTGATATCGTTTATAGAGATCTGGCCAAATGTCGGGTGAGTCGTTGAAGTATAGGATGCTTGCATATATCTGCTTCAAGACGACATTGAGAATCCAAGCTTTAACCATGATGTTACATCGACACCAAATCTTGTAAAGGGGATCTGATTCGAGAGGTTTCAGAAAGAGCCATTGACAAAATCGATCTTGTCCTTGGCTTCGAGACTGGTTTTCATCGATATAATCCACGAGTTATAGTTCTCCCTAGTGAGAATTTCAGAGACAATATATATACCATGATGATCTCCAGAGTGAAGAAAATAGGGGTTGTGAATACTATCAATCGAATCAACCATTATTGAAGGTTGATGAATTTGCGATCTCAGAATATGATTTCGATGAAGAGATTCATGAATACTTTGGGATTCACCATCAGAGTCACGATCTTGAATCATTCGATTCCTGAGCTTTGTGACTTTTCTCACCATTATGGCAGAGGCGAAATCAATGAAGAGAAAGCAAGGGAACGAAGCTGAAGAAGAAACAAACAGCGGAGGAGGCGGCGATCGGAGGAGGCAGCGATCGGAGGAAGCGACGAACGGCGGAGGAGGCGGCGATCGGAGGAAGCGACGAACGGAGCCTTGAATTGGAAAAATTAGAGAGAAAACAGAATAAATTGCTCTGATACCATTTTAGAAGTTTCAATATTTCTTTATTAAAACTTAACCTTCAATTACAAGTACACACAATATATATACGGAAGTATTTGGGATACCAAGCGAGAGACTCTTAATAATGAGACTTTATGAAATCTAATAGGGTATACGAAGGAAGTAGATCACTTATCAAACAGAAAAAAACAGGATTCTCACAACTGTGGTGCGGAAAATCAACTTTAAAGTTCGTCTTATGATGATATGTAAAATGAAGGACGAAAAACACAATTACATCTCTTACATAAATCATATATACTCGTTGCAACATATCTTACAGAGTTATACTTAGAAGATTAAATAGAACAAATCATTATCATGTAATTTCCAAGAAACTCGTTGCAACATATCTTGCAAATATTTTATAATAAGTTTTTATGGATATATATATAAATCAACGAAAATATATAAAAAAATTTGAAACTCTGCAAAATTCTGCACAAATCTTTCGGTAAAATTATATATAAATTATTGAACAATCTTTCAAAATTTACAGAATACATAAAACTTTCAAAATCTTCATTACTTTCAGTATCTTCAAAAGTCATTAAAATATTTGATCCAATAACATCTTCTAACTAAACTCAACAGTCTTCAATTTTAACATTTCTTCATTGAGGATATATCGCGTTAAATTTTAACATTTCTTCACATGCAGAGTGCTCCTACTCGAACTTTTCATGAAGCTATATATAGACAAGACATAAATTCTCATGTTTTGTAGATACATTATGGATCTCAGAGCATACATGAAGCAAATTGTATGGTAATGTTGCTTTCTGCAGAGACTTAAGCACCGTGTACGATCAGCAATATTGGACACAACTAAATTATATTTGATCGATATTGAGGTCGTATTTCGAAAGGTATCTTTAGATTTTTTTAAAACAGAAATCATTGTCTAAAAGTTCTTTAATTGAAAACAACTTTAAAAGCTTAAATGTTTTTATATGAAAAGGCTAACTAGTTACAAATCAACAATTCATGAATATCATGGACTTAGAAGTTACTTTTGACCATTTTATGCCATAATATAACTTTTTTCTTTCTTCTAACCATACTTCAAAAACAATTGTTTATATTTGATAACCAAATAAAGTGTTGACTGAGGTTAAGGATCGAGTTGTCTTTGATATTGAACCTAGAGTATAAATGAGGTAGAATAAAGGAGACCAAGAGTACAAATGCAATTCTACGATTCTAATGGGCCTAAGTTCTCATAATAAGGCCCAATTAGTAAAGAAGATAGTGTAGAATCAGCCTAGTTAGTCCCCGTTATAAATGGCTTATTCCTCGTGAATCCTTAGAAGAAGAAGCTCTTTGGTGATACAATGCATGCAGTGGATTAGGACATACGATTCAAAAAGATTAGTTAATAACTTCTACTTGGTTAAAAAAATTATTAATTTTTTTCTATGTTAAAATAATTTTTTTTTTGTCAACGACATTTTAGAAAATAGATGCAAAAATTGCACTTCTGCAGTTTATTACATTCAAGTATAACCTGTCTCTCAGGCAAACCTGGCGAGAGTGTCAACCTTATAATTGAGGTTACGCGAGATCTCTGTAAGCATAAAAGACGAGAACAGAAAGTGCAGTCGTGCGAAGTCTTTCTGGTAGGGGAGAAAAGCTGGCCAATCCCCCAGTGTCTCAAAAATCTCCTGTACCGCCTCACAATTTGTCGACATCTCAACCTTCGAGACGTGTATGGCCACCAAAGACTCCATGGCCTAGATGACAGTCTCGACATCCGCATGTAATGCAGATAAACTCCGAGTAACACATCGAGCCCCAGAAACAGGACCTTCTACGGAATATGAAAAGCCGAACCACCCTAACCCCAATTGTAGGTCTGTACTCTTCCAGGAAGCGTCCACGAAACATCTAAAACCCGTGAACTCTGAATTGGTTGTAGAAGGGAAAATCCATGAGGATCTCTTCGTCCTGGTGAGGCCCAATTGTCTAGACCGAGAAATCATTACGGTTGACTACGCCGTCGCCCATTCCGCATAGTCCGCCTTCGCCCGATTTATAAGGCTCCGCGAGTCTGTGCTGGTATTTGAGAAACAAAAATCGTTTCTTGCCTTCCAAATATTCCAAATCATCCAAGGAAAATATTGAAAATCCTCACTATCTGGTAGCCTCCATAATAAGTAATCCAAATTATATCAAATTGAGTCCCCTGGAAAAATATGAATCGCAGATGGGATATCGGATAGAGCCCATGTCTGAAGCACCAATGGACAGTGAAAGATAACATGGTTTATGGTCTCAGTTTCTGCCCCGCATCTCCAGCACACTTGGTCACAATTAATCCCTCGTTTATTCAAATTATTTTTAACTGCCACGTTCCGAGACAAAATCTGCCATAAAAAGTGTCGGATCTTGTTTGGTGCCCTAAGCTGCCAAATTCTACTATATAATACTTGAAAGTTGGGAAAGGAGTATCCCGCCGCTAATTCCAAACTTGTCTCCTCAAGTGCATACCCAGATTTAACAGAATAACGTTCTATCTTGTTAAAATGTCAACCCCAGTAATCATGTCGCTGTCGACGTGGTATGGGGATTCCTAATATCAATTAGACATCATTATTATCGAAATATTGACGTACTAAAGTTTCCTTCCAAGTCCCCAAAGAGTGATCAATAAATTGATCCACTGTTAGATCCAGGAACAAAGTAAGTGTCCTGGCATTGGGCGGCCTTGCTATAGTGTCTGGAATCCATGGATCAACCCATACTTTTGTGTCCTTGCCATCACCAATTTTTCTAACTGCCACATTTAACACCAGGGAGCGAGCCGATAAAATGCTGCGCCAGCCATATGACGGGTTAGCCTTTGACTGGGCCATAAGCAGACATGTATCCTTGAAATACCGTCCTCGCATAACACGAGTCAAAAGTAGATCATGACATTCAAGCAGTCTCCAAAACTGTTTTGCTAACAACGCAGAGTTAAATCCTCCAAAACACAAAAACCTAGACCACCTTCGGACTTCGGTCTACACACCTTCCTCCATTTTTTCCAATGAATCCCTCTCGTGATACCTGAATTAGACCACCAAAAATCCGCTATGGCCGAATTTAGCTGATGGACTACAACCTTTGGTAGCCGGTAACATGACATCACATACGTTGGCAGGGTGGTTAGGACCCATTTGATCAAAACCTCCTTGCCTCCCTTTGATAAGAATCTCGAAGACCAACTATTTATTCTATCTCTTAATCTCTCATTGATAAAAGCAAAAACTTTCGTTTTTACTCCTCTAATATCCTCTGGTAACCCTAAATACGAGCCCACACCTCCCACATTGTGAATCCCTAGAGATTGATGCAGTTCTATTCTAGTATCTGCAGAAACTTCTTGACCAAACTGTACCGATGACTTCTGAAAATTTATCTGTTGTCCCGAAATCCTCTCGTATTCATTAAGTATCCTCAATATCTGTTATGTCTCTTATTTTGTGGCTTTACAAAAGAAGAGATTGTCATCCGTAAATAACAGATGTGTCATGGCCGGACTCGTTCGAGCAATGGAAATACCCGATAGAACCCCCCGGTGTTCAGCATCTCGTAGTTTTGATATTAATACCTCTGTACATAGTATAAAAATATAGGGCAAAATAGGGTCACCCTGTCTTAGACCCCGTCTGGGTTTAATACAGCCCCCTGGTAAGCCATTTATTAGTACCGAATATTCCACACTAGTTATACAGAACATAACACACCTAATCCACGCCTCAACAAAACCCATTCTCCGTAGTAGAATCAGAATAAAATTCCATTCCACTCTATCATAAGCTTTACTCATATCCGTTTTAATAGCTATATATCTCCCTTTTACCAACGGATTTGTCCGTAAGGCATGAAACATCTCTTGAGCTAACGATCTGTTATCAGAGATATACCTTCCTACTACAAAAGCGGATTGTGTTTTCGACACTAATTTAGGTAACACCCATCTTAACCGCAAACACAAAACCTTGGATATAATCTTATATGGGACATTGCATAAACTAATTGGTCTAAACTCCAACATCCGTGTTGGCCGTGACACTTTTGGGGTTAGACATATATTTGTTTTATTCAGTCTTCGATCAAACGAGCTAGTATCTAAGAAATTATTGACCAATCTAACCAAATCAACTTTGACAAAATCCCACGCCTCTTGATAAAACAAAGCAATCATACCGTCTGGCCCAGGGGCTTTACTCAAATCCATCGAGAACAGCGCCTGCCGGACTTCCTCGGTTGTTGCCTGTTTCATCAAAATCTGATTATCTGTCTCACTAATTTTGGATTCCAACTCCTCCAAACACAAAGTAGAATCCCCGTTACTAGAAAATAGTGCTGCAAAATAATTTGTTGCTTCCAGAAGAATATCAGCTTCTTTGGTTACCCAAACCTCATCTCTCGAAAAAAGTCCAATTATCCTATTGCGAGCTATGCGTTGTTTTGTTTGATCATGAAAATATTTTGTGTTCTCATCGCCTTCACGTAACCATTTAGTTCTACTTTTCTGTTTCCAAAAACTCTTCTTCTTCGCCATATGCGTGTTTTAGATCCATAGTAACTCTCAAAATGTTATCAGGGTCCAGAGACGCACTATTCTTTAAATCTTCCAACTCCCACTTCAGATTATTTATCTGTTGTTGGCCTTGGGGACGTTGCCCCTCCCAACTTCTCTTTATAATGTCCTGAAAACCAGGCTTACCAATCCACCGTTTGTCAAACATAAACTGACGTTTCCTTTGAGTCTTATTCTCAGAAAATTGTCCTACTATGGGCCTATGATCATACCCAATCATCTCTAAGTATCCAACTTCCGAATTAGGGAAAAATTCATGCCATTCGACATTGCCAAAAGCTTATCCAAAACACACCAAACAATGTCATTTTTCTTGACACCCCGCCATGAACAAGAATTGCCAATTTTTGGAAAATCAATTAGCCCGCAATCCTGCACCATCTAGTTAAAAATTACAAATTGGGAAATGGGCCTCAACGAATCCCCTGGTTTCTCGTGATTTCATGTCAGTTCATTAAAATCACCAATAACTAACCAGGGTTTTACCCGAAGAATTCTCATTCTCGTTAACCGCTCCCAAACATAATCCCTTTTGTGGTACACCGGTTCTCCATAAATGAAAGTCATGAAGGTCTATCGACCTTGCAAATCTACAGTTATATCAATCATATTTTTTATCTTTATGATTAACAATGACATTCATGTAATCCTTATTTAATAAGGCTAAACCCCCACTTTTTCCAATTGGTTATACTGTAGTTAATAAATTATACCCAAAGTGGTTTTGATTTTTTTCCATAAATAAAATCATTCTTAGTCTCAAAAAGAAATAACAATTCGGGTCTAAATTTTCTCCAAATATCTCGCAAATAGTTTATTGAATTCTTGCTACCAATTCCTTGACAATTCCAAGAAAGTACATTTAACATAATAAATACTAAATTTTCTTTGGACTTTTGTCCTTTCCCCTGAATTGACCCTCTTTGGCCAATCTCAGCTTCAGAGTCTTCCTCGGGGACATAGTTGTCATCACCATTGCTTTCTTAAAGCTTACACCTCGAATGGGTGTGTTAGGTCTAGAGGACTGCCTGCCTGGACGCATCGGTGGTCTCACTTCTCTGGCAATCCGACACTTTTGTAGAGTTTGAGCAAATTCCCTATTAATCTCCTCACGTTCAGCCTCTGACACCTTTTGCACATTTGCAACAGCTGCCCGGAGAGCCAAATCCTCCAAGATCTCTTCTTCAGAAACCAAAAGAGTATCCTCCTGCTCATAGTCCACATGAACAGCTTCATTCTCTGTCTCCTTCACTTCGGGAGAGAGAGCTGTACCCTCATCCAATACCGTCTCAGCATACCCATTTGCTGGCTGGTCCTCGGCCATTTTTTCCAATGTCTCCCCAACGTCAGTTTGATTCACATCCGCCTGCACTGCCACTAACTTTCGTGACTCCGCAGGGTTCCTACTTGGCTGTCCCACATCTTGAAACAAGGGCCTACGTACCTGGTATATAACCATAAAAACCATTAATATATTACCATTATTACACCACCATTGAAAATACATAGATAGATCAAACCAGAATCGGAAAACCGTGAAATCAACCACTAAAAATAACCTTTTCCCAGCCACCTGTTTAGGTCTTAAAGAGGAGGTGCCACGACCACGTTTAAATTCCATCGAGACAGCCTTAGTTCCAGCCTTTAAGCCTCCCGATGTCACAACCCCTTTATATGTTTTTGACCGTTGTGCTACCAACAAATTTCCTTGTTCCACATTTCCAATACCCCCAACAGTCTGTTTTGTCTTATAACATTGAATGGAATCATGTGTCATACAGTGATACAAGCCACAAAACCCTAATAGACGCTTATACTGTATTAAAATTCTTGATTCTTTCCCTTCTTCAAACTCTAAAACAGAAGAGAAAACAAGGGGTTTTGAACATGCGACTTCTACTTGGACCATACCTTTCTTAACATCAATTGCTATCACACTTCCAATTGATTCCCCAACTATTTTGTAAACTTCTTCCATTTGATACTCAAATGGAAGAGTAAACCTAACCCATAACCTTATTGTATTTGGATAGTCGGCTCCCGCCATGGCCCTCCATGGCGCATAGGCGACCATCCACCCATCAAAATTAATTGCCCCATTTTCCAGAACTCGTTCTACATCCTTCTCAGACTGAAACTCAAACTGGAACCTACCATTCCCCAAATTCAAGCCTTTAACTTGACCTACCAAATCCCAAAATTGCGGTATCCTAAATAAGAATGTGTCAACATTCTGATTCTGTGGATTTAAGCATCTCCCTATCACTACCTTTGAAGATCTAGCTAATAGTGACGCATTATCTAGCTTCGGAATCTTAATTAGACTCCTAATTGGAGATCCATTCTCTTTGTATTTCCTACTCAAAGAATCCTGAGACATAGCTACCCGAACCTTTATGAAGTTTACCAATACCCGTAGGAAAGAAAGTAATCTCGAGGATATTGACTTAGTTTGTGAAAACGTTCTACTATATACGTATGTATTTATAGTCTTATAAGATCCAATTAATCCTAGAATCTCGACCATATCCATAGTCATCCTTGAGTTTTGAATTTCGAAAGTTGAAAACCATATTATCTTCCTATATTTTTGTTTTGTGACAGGTCTATGAAATAGATTTTGACTAAATCTCCATTCAAAAAAGTTCCTATATTCGAGGAGCTTGTAACCAACACCATTTACATTCTGAAAACGTACCTCTGTGTGGCGGAGGAAGAATGTTGTTTTGTTTCAAAAAAGAAATTAAAGTGATTCTTTTTGTACAGAAATTTACAATCAAAATTAATAATTTATTTATCCTTTTTCACTTGTTCAATCTTTAATTTTATCTTATTAAAAAAGAACATAAAAGAATGCAAAAATGATCTTATTGAGTTAAAAGTATTTGGTCAAAATTGTGTTTAATTTTGTAATTGAGATTATTTCTTTCTATTTTTATTGTAGTTTTTGTTTAGTTTAATTTTTTATGTATATTTGAATCGATGTTTTTTTTATTTAAAATTGAAAAAAAATTGAGTAGGATTATCGATAATGTTGGATCGGCTCCGAATGCAGCAACCTTTTTTAAAATTGTTACTATCTTTCTTATGAATTGTGTGAGTGGATGTTAAAAACTTAAAAGTTAGCTCGTTATGTATATGACGTTTGTGTGTGGGGCTCAGTAATCATTATTAATCATTATATATAGTATGAGCCGTTTAACGATTTCGATTGATTAGGTAAAGACAAAAGCATCATCTCACGAATTTTAAATCTCTCAGATTTAGTATCTTTGGTTAAAATGTAAAGGAGACTTTTGGCCACCTTGTACATAGGCAAACGGTAAGAAAATAAGGAGAAGTATTGACAGTATGATTGGAGACTTCAGGTACCAAACATTCTTTGTTTGATTCAAGTCAACACCAGGACCGGTTTAGTAGCAAGGGCATTCAGGACATTTTCTACAATCAAACTTGTTTATCTTCCACAATCAAAGTTGTTCATCTTCTTATCACTTTTTTTCTTTGTTCTTCGCCACTTCTCTTATTTTAGTGTCTGCAATTTTCTGTTTTTCATTTTTTCTAATATTGCACAATCAAAACTCTTGAATCCAATTGTTTTGTCAGGTACATCTATTTCTTTTGTTTTTTCCTAATTTTTTGTAGGTCTTTTCACTTATTGAGAATTCAATCAGTTTTCTCTTCCTTAATTCAGCCATCCAGGTACTATTTTTCTATTGTTTTAAAGTATTACCATGACTGGAGAATTATCGGGTTCTCAAAAAAGAAAGAAAAAAAAAAGAATTGTTTGTTAAGTCACAAAGATGGTCTTTAGATAAATTTGTGATAAAAAAGAGTAAGTGTTAGTGAAGCTTATGAGTCAAATGATCATGTTAATGATATGACTAATCACACAATTAAGCATGATAATGTGGTAGATGCATCTAATAATAAAATTTTGAATGTCGATCAACAACAAAACTCTTGTGTTGACATTTACGATCCTAGGCATTGGGAGAACTTTGATAGTAAAATGAGAGATGTGCTAATTGAGAAAGGGCCTAAAAGAGAAATGGATCTTGTGTTTCCTTTAGATAAGTATAGTAGACATTTCTCATGTGCTTACTATTCTAGGAAGTTGAATAATGGAGAAACTAGTGATAGAAATTGTTTGGTTTACTCTAAATATGTGGATAAAGTTTATTGCTTTTGTTGCAAGTTGTTTAAATCTAGAGGTTATTCAACTATGCTTGCAAATGATGGATTTAGAGATTGGAAGCATCTTAGTGAGAGACTTAAAGAGCATGAGAGAAGTGTAGAACATATGACAAATATGAGAGCTAGGAAAGATGTGAAAGTTAGATTTGAAAATAATCTCACAATTGATAAAGAACTACAACAAGAAATTGTAAAAGAAAAGGAACGTTGGAAGCTTGTTTTAACTAGAATAATTGTTGTAGTTAAGTTTCTTTGTAAACGATGTTTAGCTTTGCGGGGGAAAAATGAGAAACTTAACCAAGATAGCAATGGAAATTTCTTAGGAGCTATTGAAATGATTATTGAATTTGATTTGATAATCCAAGATCATATTAGACGCATTCACAATCATGAAATTCATCATCATTATCTTGGTCATAATATTCAAAATGAATTAATTTCTCTTTTTAGCTTATAAGGTTCAACTTTCTATTGTAGGAGTCATTAAAGAAGCAATATATTTTTCTATCATTCTTGATTGTACACCAGATGTGAGCCATCAAGAATAAATGACTCTTATAGTAAGATGTGTGAATGTTTCAAATAAAAAAGTCAAAGTAGAAGAATATTTTTTAGAGTTCCTAAAGGTAGATGACACATCCGGATTATGACTCTTTGAAAAATTATTAGATGCTCTTAAGTCTCTTACTCTTGTTGTTGATAATGTGAGGGTACAAGGTTATGATAATGGTTCTAACATAAAAGGAAAACATCAAGGTGTTCAAAAGCGATTACTTGATATAAATCCAAAAGCTTTATGTATGCCATGTGCTTGTCATAGTATTAATCTTGTGGTTAGTGATATGGCTCATTTATGTGTGAAAGCTATTTTTTTCTTTGGAGTTTTGCAACAAATATATGTTTTATTTTCTAGTTCTACGAAGAGATGAAAGATTTTACTTGAAAAATGTTTCTGGTTTTACAGTGAAATCTTTATCGAATACTAGTTGGGAGAATCGAATCCAAAGTGTAAAAGCTATCAGGTTTCAAGCTCCACAAGTAAGACAAGCTTTGTTGGAATTATATGAATCATGTGATGATGCTATTACAAAAAGTGATGCTGAAAGTTTAATCATTGCATTTGAAAATTTTGAATTTATAATTGACAGGGTCATATGGTACAACATTTTGTTTGCTATTAATTTGGTGAGTAAGAGTTTACAATCTAAATCTATGTGCATTTATAATGCTTTAAAATAATTGGAAGGTATAGTTCTGTTTTTTGAGAAGTATAGAGAGGAAGGGTTCGAATCTAGTTTGACTATTGCTAAAAGTATAGCTCATGATATGGATATTGATCCTATATTTCCAAAAAAAAACGTCGTATATTTAGAAAAAAAACAATTTGATGAAACTGATTTTGGTGAAGAAGTACAATCAAGTGAAGATGATTTTAGAATCAACTATTTTTTTGTTGTGGTGGATATGGCAATAAATTCAGTGAAAACCAGATTTGATCAAATGAAATTTTTTTGAAGTGTTTTTGGGTTTTTATTTGATTCGATAATTTAAAAAGCTTTAGAAGAAGATGAACTTCAAGACCATTGCAAAAACTTTCACAAAACGTTTTCTCATGGTACATCTTCGGATATTGATTCCAATGATCTTTATTCAGAATTGAGAGTGTTGCAATCGACTTTACCTAATGTGCCTATGGAACCTAGTGATGTTCTTGAGTTTGTTGAAAATGTGGGTTGTTATCCTAATGTTTCCATTGCATATCATATCCTCTTAACTATACATGTGACTATGGCTTTGGCGGAGAGAAGCTTTTCAAAGTTGAAGTTATTGAAAAATTATTTACGGTATTCGATGTCTCAAGAAAGGTTAAATGGTTTAGCTATTTTATGCATCGAAAAAGATATACTAGAGAGAACTGATTCTGAAACTATTATCCATGATTTTGTATCTAGTAAAGCTCGAAAAGTTCATTTTTATGAGTATTTATCTTTTTGGAATGTAGATTACATTTTGTAAGGTGTGCAGAAGACCATATTCTTAATGTGTTAATCACTATTTTGGTAAGACGTTTTTAATGGTTTAAATATTTTTTCAGTTATTGTTGTTATTGTGATGTTTACATGAAGTTTTTAAACTAGCCCTAGGACCCTTCAAATAGTTGAACCGACGCTAGTCAACACTATTTAGGGACAAATGTTATGTCTTTATGGACGTGTGACATGTGTCCTTTCAGATATCTCGATCTGTTGCTTCCAAGTTAATTATTTTGTTAAGAATGTTTTTAGACTCTTTAGTTTTTCTTATTTTGGTCTACAAACAAACTAAGTTCGTATTTAATTATTACATTTGATTAATTAAATTGATTTGTATAAAGTAGTTGAAAATGTTATGGGGAAGTGTATTGGTCTACTACTAATTAAATGCTTTTAACCGGAATTTGATTCTAGCAATTGTGTTTACCTCACCTAATATAGTTTTATTATATCAAAGACAAAACATAAGTAACTGAAATCCAAATGTAACTGAAAGAAAATTCTAAAACTGGTAGAAAACATAGATAATCCTAGATACAAAACTCTAAAATAAAAATAACTGAAACCCAAACAAAGAAAATCTTTTAATTTTTATTTTCCAAAAAGACTATGCTAGACTCTAAAGCAGAAATTACTACCCGAGTAAATCGATATGACCATGTTATAAATTGTTTGAGAAAATAAAATTATATGCAATGACTTTTTTCCAATTATCATCTAATTTTTATTTGATCCAAGATATAGTTAAAATCCCATACATTTGGTCTGGTCCACGTAGTTAAGACTAAACCCATGTATATGATCTGACCACATAGTTAAGGCCCAATGTCTATAATTCTCTGAGAGTTTAAGCTTTTGGTTCTTCTCTACTCAGAAAATTCGTATCAAGTACATTATCGTTTTGTAGAAAAGCTTCCAATTTCGTAGACTAATCTTAGTTAGAAGATGAGTTCTCTTCATCGTGTAGTAGGATCGATCACTAGAATGCCTATATATCCTTACGAGAGAGATGTGAACTTCCCTTCGAGTGGTGGTGATTTTGATATGTGGATGGTTAAAACATTCAGGATATTCGACTCGGTAGATCATGATTTTGACAAATTGGAGGTTTCTAGGCTTCCAGCTTGATCAGATGTGTGGACTCTCAGCCCTTTAAAGAAGAACCTAGTAGTCTCAGTCCTTTGAACCGTCAATAGAAAAGACTTGGTTCAAATCGTGTCACAATGTTAAAAGGATCTTCCCAGTTCCTACACTTTTTAAGGCCAGGAGTTACTAACTTACAATGCTCCTTAAATGAGCTATACTTAGAATATTTCAATTGGGCTTAGCTAATAAAGTAATGGGCTTTAATTACCCAAAAGAGAAATGAAAAAAATGGAGATGCGGGGTATCGATCCCCGTACCTCTCGCATGCTAAGCGAGCGCTCTACCATCTGAGCTACATCCCCATTGATGGTAAGTACTCATTTTATTTTATTAATTTTTAAACTTCTCATTTTTATGTAACTTTAGCAGTGATATTGAGCTTGAGCTTCGGTTTAGTATGATTAGTTTTGGTTTAACATTGTATACCTTTTTCCGGTTAGATTCATAAACATAAACAGCAAAACTTGGTGACAAAAGGGATGAGAGATAAGTATTTCATCATCTTGAAACAATCACTAACTTCTGGTTTTGTATTTGTCTTCAATCTACAGGAGATGCAATTCAGACAAGAAGTTTCCAAATCTCATTCCTTCACATATTCAAGTCTCTTACCGGCCAAGAACAGTAACTTCAGCTGTTTGGCTCATAGTCAGTTCAGACAAACCAGTAGTTGCTGTGTCTTTAACCTTGAGCATCCAGTAGTGGTTCAGTTATGTCTCATTTGGTATGTCCTCAGTGAATTGTGCTGTAAAGCTACCAAAAGTCTTGTCTTGGCTAATTCATCTTCCATGTTTCATCTCATTCAAATTTCGACTAGAAGTAGAATGAGGAAAAAGGTACAAAAATGTGCAAAAACTATCTTTTACATAATCAATCAAGCAGGAGGTGAAGGAGGTGATGAATCTGTGCGGTGGTGAAAGAGCTTAGTTAATGCTCGACGCTCACAATCCTGAAACGAAACCAAGTTGTTCAATCAATCTTTACAAAATTCTTATGATGTATAATTCCAACATGATTTATGTACTTAAGTACTAAAACCAGTATCAATCTCTAATATGCTCTTTTTGTTTTAATTTACCTTGAACATGTTTAGGCGTAAGGGTCTGTCTGGATTCAGTCTCTGAAGTTTAAGGTACGTGTATGCAAAACTCAACTGATCTCGTGAAGTAAACCGATCAACTTCATTGAACCAAAGGCAGGTAAAGAGGTTTGACATTGGTGTATGAGCCCTTACAATGAAAGAACCTTCAGGTACATCTAACAGAACAAAGGCATAACAGTCAAAAAAATTAGCAAACAAAACTAGTAGATGAGTATGTTGAGAGACAAGTTAATGATTGATAGACTACTCACAACTTGGAAGAGGAGGATTAGGATCTAGAGGGTCAAATTTCTTGAGTCCATCTGATCGGTAGAACATAAACTGTTCATCAATGGCCGAGTGGTTGTATTTGTTTAGTCGTTTGTTCTGTACTACCTCGTCCCAAACACAATGCCGGTCATAATGGTTTGAGATAGCGAATTCTGACTTTGTTCTCCATAAGAAGAAGTCAATTATAAGAATGGGATCTGTAGTGAGTCTCATCTTACTATCTATCCAAATGGAATACCTGAAAGAGAAATGAAGATTGGTAAAAATGATTGAGTCACTGATTCAAATAAAAGAGCTCGAGTACTAGCCAACTAACCTCACCTAGAAGAAGGAAAAAGGCGGTGCGATAGAAATTTAGGAACCTTTCCAGTCTTTCGCATATCGGTATAAGGCAGATTGCTCACTACTACAGTCTTCCACAAACCAACAAACCCTTGTTTGTCTGGAACATGGCCTTCACTAGACAGTTTGACTAGTGTTTGCTCATCAAGAAACATCACAAAACAAACATTCCGCTTTGAGAATTCACTGATCTGAATAAACAAACAAGAAAGTGAGAGCTATACATAAATGACCCTAACAAATAGATAGTCACCTAATGCATTAGCTAATATATCAACTAAAACATAAAGTTTGAACCTTTTTGCTTGCAGGCCTCCTTAGAAAGTCTGAGCTTCCAAAAATGCAAGAAGACACAGAGACTACACAGTTCCTCATATATGCCCTATCCATTTCGCTGAAATCAAATCCAGGACCTTGATGAATTCCATTATCTCCTTTGACAAAACCACAGTGAATTGTCTGGTTTATTGCAGAGAAAGATCTCTCTCTTTCCTTGAATGTTTGATGACCTCCAAACCTTGGCTTATCATATGTCTCTGTCTCTACAAAGCCTAAGGAAAACCTTGTGAAATTTAAATAATCCTGAGGCTCAAGTATGTGATCAACAGATTGACCCAGTGGAACATCGCAAGGTAAATCTGCAAAAAAAAAAGAAAAAACAGCTTAAATAATCACTAAACTAATACTAGCTTGATTGACATTCCTAAAGATATGAAAAATTCATACGCTTGTTTCTCTTCTTGCTTCCAGGTGGTTTTTCAATGTTGGATTTGTTTAATCCTATCACATCAATCTCTGATGAAACCAACATTTGATTTTTCATGTAAGCTGCATTTTGATCAAAACTTAGTTACTAACAATAGCTTTCAACACAAATCCAAAAGTTAAGACAAAGTAGCTTACGATTGTGCTCAAAATGAGGTAAGAACTCAGAACCTACATCAAATCCAAGAATGGTCTAATTAATCTCAATAATTGAGAAAACAATAAAAGAAGAATTGATTTTTAATTTTTTTAAATTCAAGCTTACCATGAAGAAGTAGTTTATAGCCCGAGAAAATGCAAGAGAGGAAAATAAGTGACACGAAGAAGAAGAAGAAATGTGAGAGCTTCAATTTCACTATCCGACCAAACTTTTTTCCTCTTCGAAGAAGTAAAAAAGAATGATCATTCTGACCAGATACATTCAGATATCTTCTCTCCGGTAACATTATCACCGACACCTGCAAATTTCAGACCAACTAAGATTTGCATGTCTGAGAGTTTAAGGATCATTCAAAATCTGTATTTTTCAAAACTACAATAAAATTCATGAACAAAACCAGTGATTTCACCCTTCATGGAAAACAAAAATATGAAATCCTTAGAAAAATTTTGAAACATGAAAGTGCTTGCAAAATCTAAGATGCAGATTTGGGAAAATCTCTCATGAAACTTTCTCGAATCAAAAACCGAGAAAACACCAAAATCGAAAGGTAAAAAACAAAAACTATTACCTGATGCGAAGATCTCTAGCTCACCATGAATTCATGAAACTTTCTGGCGAGAGTGTATCTACTGTTCTCTTAAGATGTGTATTTGTTTATTTTATTACAGTGTTAATTACTTAATTAATAATGTTAAACTTGTTGAAAATATAATTAATTAATCTCTCCGAAGACTAAAAATGATATGATGTTATGTATATCCCTCATCGGTAAGCTATTAATTTGTTCACTCTTGAGATGGTGTATAAAAAAGAAGATCGATGGACCAAACAATTCATACCTTTCTCGGCCTTTTGGCTAAGATCAAGTGTAGTATCTGTTCTTATCAGTTTAATATCTGATATGTGGGCCATCGGCCCACACGATATTAACTCTATTTTTTAAGGGAGAAAGCCCATTAAGATAGCTTGCTGTCTAGGGCTTTCACGAGTCGCCCATGTGTTGCACTACTGCACGGGCCTGGCTCAACCCGCCATATATTTAGTATAATAATTTAAGCCTTTTCTAATTTCAGTCATAAATCAAGGTGAAGCCCAATAGGAAACTATATCTACAGAAAACCAACGTAAGAGTATGATACTATGTCTAAAACAGACAACGTTTGATACCCTCTACCTAAGTCAGAGGGTTACCCAGCTTCTATGTAACTTTGGAGTTTTCTCCCATCTTGATAATGAATTATTCAGTTGACAGACAAAAAGAAAGTAACTTCTAACCTCAAATCATAATGCAGTTATCGACCACTCACTGGTGTACTGCAATATTACATACAATTTCTGTGATATTCTTTTTTTCTTATATAATTTATAAATTTTTGGTTGAAAATCGGTAGTTATTGGCATTGAGTTAAATGGCTGAAAATGATAAATTAATGCATCTTACAAATGAAAAATCTGGCATAATATATTTCCAGAAAATCGAAGAAAAAAAGCCAATGAGTAACTGAAGTTTTGGCTTTTGGTAATTAATAGTAAACTAATGATATTACAGAAATTAAATTGCACTACAATTAAATTAAGTTCTTAAATGTCATATATAATGGCTCAGAGAAATAGAATGAATAGATGTGACATCTAAACTTCGATTCAGCGTAACTACATCTAAATAAAAGAAATATGTATATAAAATTATCGGTAAGAAGACGTAACATTTCTTAAACATAAAAAGTACAAATCTACAGTAATAAGCAACAACAGACTCAATGGGGGAAAGCAATTGGAAGCTTTGGTTGTTTGTTGGTGTGTGTGTGTGTGTATATCTCACCATTTTCAACAAGCCTCTGATCAAAACCATCTCCACAAAAACTATGGAGCGAAGAAATCGGAACAAAAAATGACACGACACAAAAAAACGAAACGACTTTACTATGAGTCTGTGACTAACTATACTTACACATGTTACAAACGAACACACATGTCCATATCTGATTTTAAGATTCCCAGGCTTGGACCTGGACGAGTATTCAAGCCTTAGATTTTCCTGCAGTGAGTATTCTATTCTCTCATTCCCATCCAAGCTTCAGCATCTGATCCACCATCTTTAAGCTTAACTGCAGGGATATATGAATTTGCGTATAAAAATACTTATTTTTGTGGATCTAAATCTAAGCACCCTTAAATGGTAAATGTACAATAAACTTACAGCTGGATCAGTGAATATTATCAACTGTTTATCTTCCGTGGAAACTAAGAGGTTTGTGTTGTCAACGTTCAGAGCCAGTGCGGTTATATCTTGGCCTTGACTAAGCTTTAGAACATGGAAGACCTACAAGAGAAGGATGTCAGGTCGTTTAGACCAGAAAATGAAATAGTTGATCTCTTCAGGGAGTTATGAGAGAATTACCTGTAGTGTGTATACGTTGAGGAAGCAAATTGAAGGAGATGGAACATCCAGTCTTTCAATTTCTTTGACATCATTTGATGTATTGTTACTACTCGAAAAATCTGAACATGAGCTTATCCCAATCAAGGCATTCTGACTATCCATGGATATTTCCATGCAACTTATGCTACAAGAGAATGGAAGTTTTGCTTTGGCAACCAGAACTCCATTAATGGTAAACACACTAATAGAATCCTCTGAACTACTCCATGCCATTATAACCCCATCAGATGAAATGCAGAGAGAATCCGCTTTCACACCAACTAATCGTCTGATCAGCCGTCCTTTTCTTATGGAATGCAATAGAACATCTGAGGACTCAGAAGACGAAACAACAACTCCTTGGTCTGAGCTGACACAACAACATATTATTTCTCTTCGGTGGCCACGAAGCACTTGTAGTGGTCCTTCAAGACGACACTTTTTATTTGCCAATGTATTGGCCAGATTCTTGCTGCTTTCGGAAGAAGGAACTCCAGAGCCAGTTGATGGCTCAGACACACTTGTTCGTGAAGTAAATACCTTGTGAATCCTCCACAGCAAAACAGTACTGTCTCGTGAACCGGTCACAAGGAAGTTGTTATCTGAAGACAGAGCCAGACATGTAACAGGGGCACAGTGCCCAAAAGCTGTTTCCAGAGTTTTTGCTCCATCAGATGAGACTAGCTTGATACTATTATCCGCATGTCCACCTAATCAAACACATGATTTCCATAAATATTTTACCAACAATATTTGGGACAATATAATTGCTTGATTATCACCTGTGATTATTTCCCCATCGCTTGTAATAGCAACAACAGACGAACTTCTGATTCCTGATGAGGCAAATGCCTGTGCTTGAGGATATTGCCAATCACCAGTGCCAGAACTAGCTGGAACCTTAAACATGCGCATAAATGATCCACCAGCCGAAGTTGCTGTTGCCTTCCCGTGATGAAAGAGGAAAGGAGTACCTTGGCCATCCGGGGTGTTCGGTTGCCACTTGTGCTGGGCAACACGAGCTGCTGGTACGTTCATGTCTACAATCACAACACTATCTGAAGATGCCTGAATAGCCGATGCCGGTAAGTTGCAGCGTTCTGGAGCTTGAACAGCATAAGGTTGTATTTCTTTTGGGTTTCGAAATATTGTCTGAAATTTTTAAGGGAACTGTCATATGATCTAGTGGCAAATTTGGCATGAAGAAACATAGTACATAAGAAACATTTTGGTGATAATTTTGTCGATCACACTGTATAGTAGATTTCTCTTATACTTCTATAACATGCAGTAGAAAAAGAAAACTAAGTATCTAACCTTATATCACAGACCCTTACAATAAAGCCCTATTTATTTTGATAAAAGGTTGTTAAGGAACCTATTGACCTTCAGCAATTCATCCTCAGAGAAATGGTATGTTTAAAAGTATTACCAAGACTGCAACTGTAAAACCAAATTGACACTTGCAATTACCTGCATATGTAGGACATCTTTCAGCGGCATCCTCTTCATGTGAGGAACAGTCAATAGCTGGGATGGCGTTTGTCCAAAATAGGCAATCTGGTCTTGTGTAGCGCGTTGTTGTCCCTTCGTCAAATATTCACAGGCAAGTCATGTCAGCATTTAATACTAACTGACCAACTCCAGCAGTATAACAAAGTAATCTTACCGGGTCTGTGATTTTATCAATATCAACAGTTCCCTCGTAGGTAATGTAGAAGAAAACGTTATTTGCCATTATAGCTTCTTTACCACGTTGCTTATACCTATATGAAAAGTTATTTAAAAGTAAAAAAAATTGTAACGGCTTACACATAATCTGTGCTGTGATTATTTTACTGAATAGTAGGAGACTAAGTTATGGATAATTGCTGACATGTACTCTATAAGTTCAAGGAAAAGAAAAACCTACCCGAATATGAGATCAATCCATTCATGCAAATGTGCAGAAACATGCTCGCTCTCAAGAGCTTTTCGTTGCTTGTGTACAAAATCCACTGGGTTTTTGGCCCAAGGAGGAAGTTTCACAGCATCTGATAGAGAAAAAACGGCATCAGATACTGGAAATTTCCACCATGCCAGGCATAAATTTTAGCTATGAAAAGGAAGAGAATCACAATACCAAGTTTTTCTCCCAACTGTGTAGTACCAAAGTCAATCGAATTTTCGTTGGTCAACATCTCAGGGAGGTAAAACAACTCTGGAACCTGTAACAAAAATTTCGGGGAAAAATATGGGTCGTCTTATCTTATATTGCAGAGGAAAAGGCGAATTGAATTAACCCATTTTGATTCTTTAGGGAAACTAATACGTACCAACTCTTTCACATCACTCATGTCTTCCAGAACTCCATTCCACGTGGCTGGAATGTCTGAAAACAGGCGGTCTGCATGATCAAACTTTCCACCTTGAAGTTGAATTGACAGAGTAGTGAAAGGTTCAACTCTAGCCAGATAATACAACACCTGCACACAGGTAGAAATGAATACAATATCGAAAAGTGTACAGACGCATATAGCTGCATCAAAAAAAAGTTTCTGTCTTTTGTCCATGACTCAGACTTCAGAGGAACACATTCATTAGACATGGCAGTAATTAAGGCAGGGTAATATAGAAGAGAACTTACTGATCCAGCACTTGAGTAATGCGAGCCATAATGAAATTTAGGAATGACTGGATCTTCAAAGCTAGAATATCGGTCTTGAAATTTTTTGAGCCGCTCCGGGTTCAAGGCACCAATTGGCTGAACATAAAAAAAGACCCATATCACAACCAGATTTTCAAACCATCATATGCCGGTTAACGCAATATTGGGAAGAAAAAAACTGCCAAGGATACCACCTTGGAAAGATCTCTGAAGGTAGATGGTTTTGAAAGGTCCAGACTTTCTGAACTGTTGTCAGAAATAATCCACGGGAAAACAGGATACTGCAAAGAATAAGATATCTATCAAGAAAGAAATGGCACTTGCAAGATCACCAGAAAAATGCTAGATAATACAAGATCTACCTGAGTAATGTCATTGTAACTACGGCCAGCTAACGTGTTCAGCTGCATTAAGTATTCGAAATTGCTGATCTGCAGATATTACCCAAATGGAAGATCTTTCTGTCTCAGATGTTTTCTTGAATAAAGATTACAAAAATATATTATAAGTGTGAGTGTGCAGTTTATTGGTACCTCCCATCTAGCCCAACGCTCCATTAACTGAGTTCTTCTCAAAAGCTGTTCCGGCCTCTAAAAAAGTAACAATATATGTAAGTTGGCAGAACTGAACAGAAAGTAACTCAACTAGTCATATGCTCTATCATCCCGCTCCCCCCCCAATTGAAGAATAATATGGACCACGAGTAATTCAAAAGGTAAACAAAAGAAGATAGTAAGGAGAAAACAGAAACCTGAGTTGCAAGGTAAACATTATTTAAGTGAGGAGGCCTTGCTTGAACGATAGCTCGATAAGCGTTTCTTCTTCCCTCGGTATTCTATGGTGTTAAGCAAGAAATTTGGGAAAGTGGTTACAGCATGCAGAGACCTTATAAGGTTGGAAAGAAAATAAGTAGGAAGAGTTTTAGATGCAAATACCCCAAAATCAAAGAAGAAGTTTGAACGGTCAACCATAAAAAGTTCCAAGGCACTCCTTCTTAGGAGATATCTGAGAAAGAAATAAAAACAGAAATAGATCATCAGTCAACTCCCTAACCGCAGGAGAATAAAATGAAACACAATTCATACAGAAAGAGAAAAACTTAACAGAAAATGCAATATTTTGCCCAAGTGAGGACTAGATGGTGTTGGCTTTGCGGGCAATCAAATTTTTTTTAAAACAAAAAATTCATTTCAGGCTACATTTCCTTTTAAAAGAAAATTCCATATCTTGATCATGAAAACATAAATGTTCTAACTTATACGCAAACAGATTATCTGAAAGATAACAAAGTGAAGTCATGATACAATGGGTATAAACATTCCAGATTTTCAAATTTTCATATCTTGGTTAGAAAGTTCTAATATATAAGCAAATAGATTATCTGAAAGATAATAAAATGAATTATCAAATAGAAATTCATGAGCTAAAGAGGTTCTGATGATGAATCTTTACCTCCGGCTATAAATTTGATGAAGAGAAGAGATTGGCCAACTACGATCCTTTTCTTGGTCACTTGATTGGGACCCATTTGAGTGATTAGTCAAATTCTGGCTTTCTCTGTTGTCAAAGATAAAATTTATTCTCCGTGTTGTAATCTGAGAAGACACAGCAGTTATGATCAGCAGCCAGAAATCCATACAAGGCATATTTCAGGCTTCTATAATGTCTACATGCCACAATTCTTGACCTCACTTCATCTAACTACTCTACATTGTTATTTTTATCCAATCTATTCTCTCTTTTCATGTTAGCTACTTGTGGAAAACCCAAAATATTCAGGTTAGTCAAACATACTTGAAAGGTTCCTTTCACAACCCTTAGCGGCCGGACCATAGATGTGGGAATCTCAAGAAGAATCCTTTCATCAAGTTCACTGGGAAGAAAGCCAAGTGATACTAATGAAGGATCTCGACCTCCTTCAGGGTCATTTGAAGGTCGAAGATTACTAGTTCCTGCTGACATTCTGGATGCATGTGCACGTGACCCAGATATCCTCTCTTCATTTTCCATTCTATGTTCTTCACCATAGCCTTTGACATCAAGGTGATCACCCTCTACATGCTCATCATCTTCATACGCTATTTCCATTGATATTACTTCAGCAGAAAGAACAGGAGGATTTGATGAAGTACCCTTGCTACCATTATCAGTTTTGGTGTCTGTCTGATCGTCATAGTTTGCTGCTGCCCCGAGATGATCAGTCCCAGAATAATTTCTCTTTATACACTGTCTCATCCTCGAAAAGCTTTCCATAGAATCAAGTTTCCAGAAAACCTGCATGTTAAATGATATCACATTACTGAAATAATTATCAACATGATCCAAAATTGAAAAGAAAAAAAACATGGCTTATACTCGTTCAGGACTGCATATCCCATCTCCAAAAGGCCCAAAAAAACATCTCAGCTCTGCCAAGTAACAAATTAGTTTCCGCCAACCACGGCTTCCCGAGCATAGGCGATTTTCCGCTATGATATCATCTTGCATACGCCTATCAATCTGATGAGAAGTTGAACCGATAAGTGGGGGTCAGTACATGCATTCTTCAAACACCAATAAAGCATAACATAGGTGGAATACAAACCTCTGATCTTTGCATGTTACGTGCTAAAGCAAAACTTGCAACAAGTACAGCGATATATTTGTAAGACATAGCATTAAAATCTTTTCCATAAACTGATTTTGTATCCACTGGTTGGAGACATTCCATCCACGCCACTGCCATAGCTTCAGAAGTATTCCATCTCTGTAAACGCTCCATGTCACCGATATTCCTCCGCTGCGCAGATGTAGCCATTGCAACAGCACTTAGACCTCTTCCTGAACCAATCTTTGCATTCCGTTCAAGATCCCGTGCAGCAGCCAAAGCTGCCGCTTTTGCAGCAGCTTTATCTCTTGGTCGAGGTAGTGCATTGTTGTTTGGAGGCTCCAGAGGTTTCTGGAAGCTTGAAAAGGTCTGAAATTTGGCAGTCTTACGGTCAAGCATTGAAGAGTCTCGCCTAAGATGTGAAGGTGTAGGAGGTGGCGGCGCTTCCCCACCAGCTGCCCCTGCAGCTATCATTGCAAGAGCCATTGCAGCAGGCGGTGAAGCAAAAGCAGCAGCCCACTCCGGAGTAATCATAGAAAGAGCACCCTAAACAGACAAATTTGAATAGCTCAATTTAATAACTCAAGTATATTACATATATATTGATCCTACTATAAACCTTAAGGTTGAAATAACCAATCTCAAGGGCTGGAATGGCATCGCCAACCAGGATATGTAAACAACTTTAAGCTACCTCAATGGGGAGCGCATCAGCAGCCAAGGCACGATCATCAACGACAAGGGGATTCATACCATCAGCTGTGGCAAGTTCATGAATGCCAGCCAAAAGTGGTCGCCATCTCCGGAGAACTGCAATGAATGGTGGTAGAATAGCCTCTATATACTGCTTACAAAGTGGTCTTCTGTCTCTGCTGATAGCATGCCATACCTACACAGGAACAGAAAGTGAAGAAAAGAAACACACACGCTAAGGACAGCATAAGAAATTCAATTAAAACACTAACGTCAACATTCAGAGTAATTTAGCGGAAGATAACAACTTTCCAGTAGCAGCAAGAAGATTTGATACCAGAATATCATTAAGCATGCCAAATCTGATTAAGGGAACAACTAACCTCAGAATAGAGAACACACACAGTAACAAGTACTCTCTGCCTCCTTGAATCCGATATTGGCATGTTTAGAATCGGAGAGAGCACACTGAGATAAGAAAAAAAAAAAAGAGAGTCAAACGTATCCGGTGGAACTAAATGATTAAGCGTTTAAAACAACGTTTATAAAGGCTGTGCACATAATCCAACAGAAAATAATACTCTATGGCTTATAGTCATAATTTGAGTGACCAACAAGCGACATATGGACACAATTGAACTCAGAGCATCAGATTATGTTGGCACCATATTACCAGGGTGTGAAAATGCTAACACAAAGTATCTAAGCAGATAGATATCTAATTGGCCATGACGCGAAAAACACAGATGTCATTGAGTTTACCTCCACAACAAAGCTGATCGGGATTGTCGAATAGACATCTGAGAACCACTATCTAATGTAATTGAATTCCCTGAGGAGCGTTCAGAACTGAGATTCCTCATCAACATATTATCTTCGCCATAGTCTTCTTCCCTCATAGACAGAAGTACCATTCGAAGCATGCATAAGAAAGGCTGATCACTGTCCAGCAACTGGTACAGGGCTGTCATCCCTCCCATCCCAGTACCAGATCCCCCACCTATTCCAAGACCACCTCCGAGTCCAGACTCATCTAGCAGCAAAGCTTGAAGCATGGATACAGATTTTTTAACCAAGGGAAGTTCAATCCAGCTTCCATGAGCATCTTTTTCTAAAGTAGATTTCCAAGAGTCTGAACCACTGCCACCACCACCAAAAGAACTATTTTTAGAGGGAAAGCCAACACCATACCACAATCGACTCCTGTACTTCCAACCGTCAGCCAAATCCATCGCGCAGCTGCCATATGAAACAAAAGCAGATGAAACAGATTCATAAGGCTCAGCTGCAGCCGCAGCAGTAAGGCGTTCCATTACAGCTGCAGAAATCTGTCCGCTTGAATCAGTCATTGAAGCGAGAACCTAAAAGAAAAAATAAAAAGACGAAAAGTAAAACAACTTGAGTTTAGTAGGATAAAAATGATGATGTTTAAGAGAATCACAAATAACAAAATTAATTGATATTGCAAATGGAATATACGAATAAGAGAACCATGAACAGATCAACAATGTAAGAAAATGTGATGAAATTTATTTGTGTATTTCTTCAAAAGCACGCTAATAATTAGGCGTTTGCATTGTTTTACACTTACATCTAAAGGAACTTTTCCAGAATCACTTGACAGTGAGGCACGACTACTCGAAATCTCTGATGATTCTCCAATCGCTGTCAGTGTCCTTGTGCTATTTGTAAGTGGAGAAACAATAGAAAGAGGAGATGGGGAAGCATCAACTGGATTTGTTGCACGAGTTTGTTTGCTTTGTAACCGCAAATGATCTTCGACAAGCATCAAAATCACGATTGCATTTTCCACCAGAAATACAGATAGCTGAGCAGCATTTTCTGCACCTGCCTTTGCATCTTTTGGTGCTAGACCCTCTGCAGCAACACCAGCAGCTGCTGCAGCAATAACTTGAGTCTGTTGGGGGAAAAAAACATTGGTCTATATTAGTAAAACAAGACATGCAAACACATACATGGTGGAAAGAATAATATGTGACTGCCAACAAAGCTTTACAGCATTTTTTCGTGCAAGAAAACCCCTTGAATTTATCCATATAGTAATTCACTTTCCTCAAGGACTTATATAGCCAACTAATAGCTCGCTGAAAAAGGACTTTCTTGGAAAGAAGTAGTTCGCTATCTATGGAACTATGGAAGGAATAATGGTATCATAATTTAACGGTGTTGACTGGAAGGTGATTTCACAGTAGCTTTTGGTTTTTGTTTTTGCCAAAAACTAGTTTTCGCCAATCATGTTTTTTGAATATCAGTTTTTAGAGAATCAGTTTTTATAAAGAGACTAGTTTTAGCCAATCGAGTTTTTTGTTTTTTGGTTTTTTTATAAACTTCAAAAACTAGTTTTTAGGAAACTAACATTATTCTTCTCAAAAACCAAAAACCAACTTTTTTGGATTTTAGATTTGAAAACTAAAATCTAAAAACTAAATCTAGAAACGAAAAACTAATGATCCACTCATAGCCATTATAAGACTAGGGAAAAAAAACGCAAGAAATATGAAGTTACCTGAGCCTGCAGTTCCCTGGCAGCAAAGTCTAGCAATCCACCAAAAAGTCTTCTTTTGAAAATTGGTAATGACTGCTCACGCCTTCAAGAAGTAGAAGATAAAAAGCAATTGATAAGATTCTGGTATACTTCTCAAAGCATATATGATCAGCTAGTCAAATGACTCAAAACTACCATACTTCAGGAAACTAAAATAGATGACAGTTCAAAAGGCTGGAAAGAAAGTAAACTTATAAGTGGCTCAGGAAAAATAAAATCATTCAGAAATGAGAAAAAGTGATGAAGAGGTACATGGAAATACCTAATTCTTTGCTCTCCAGTGCTAGAACCACCAACGATAGAAAGCCACTCTGCACAATGAATTGTAGCCTCGATATCCTATAAGAAGAAAATAGATGACGCTAGTTATAATTATTAAGGGAAAAACAATGTAGCTTGAAGTTAAAAAGGTGTAAGCCAATAGACAGTTAGACAAAGATTTACCTTCCAACCATCTTTCTGCCGCATTGAATGTTCCAACATTATGATTAAGAAGTTGTGAATAAGATCTTCTACCTCAGAGAAATCTGCTGAAGCAGCCTGCTTCCCTGTATCCTTCTGTGAACACACAAAAGTCCAGTACAATTAGCAGAACTATTGATTATATACTCTTAAGAGTTGCACGCGTGAATCAGTTCAGTTACAGTAAAACAATCACAAAGGAAAAGCTTTAGGTATTCATGTTGGATGATTACCTCGTAGTTAGAGATCAGTATCTCCAAGATCCACTCAGGCCACTCGTCCATTGTTGTCAGACTGCTTCTATTTTCTGGATGACTGCAAGCCAAAAACAGAAGATCCTGACGAAAGAAAGACCTCGTTCAGAAAGTACATTGACAATAAAGGACAGTGAACAAGTGAATGCTTTTAAAAAAAAAATCATAAAATAAAGTTCCAGACAACTAAATGACTAATGGAAGTTTTATTAGATTTCATGACAGTTGTTTGGCAACATCAATGCTCATAATGTTTACTAGTAGTACATTTATACTAATTCAGGGTTCAAAATATCTCAAGCACCTTTACAAGGACATTTGTTCCTTGGAAATCGGGAATCATTTCAACTATGACACATACCTGAAGTGCTTGGCTTTGTAGAGCCTTAGACGCAGATGGTAGAGACCGCAGGAGGACTAGCAGAAGTTGGGAATGTTCAAAGCGATGACCTGAGTCATAAAAGTTAAGGCCATCTTCTGTTGAGGAAGCATTGATCTGCAAGAAAGCAAAATTTTAACCTCACACCAAAATCTTAAAGATTGATTGATATATACAAAATATATTGCTGACATTTGACTGAAACAACTTTCATCACATTTCACACCTTTGCAAATATTAAAAAAAAAAACAAGTACAAGGTTTGAAGCGAAAGAACCATGCAGAAGCACCCCAAAACTTTTTATCTATAGGTAACGCTATATAATTCCTCTCCTTTTCACCCAAATCATAGAAAGTAGTACCATGCCCATCAGATAAGAAACCATATATACTTTTCAATCAGTTTGTTCAAGAAATAATTAAACAAAATTAAAAGAACATGTCATACCGAGGCCCCAAGCAAAGTTGTATAGACGTTTTTAGTCATCAGCCTTTTTGGAGCAGCTTGAAACGCTTTCAGCAAAGCAAACAGAAGCAATGCGACTTTATCATCAAACATTGTTCCACCATTTTCATGTAGCCCACTAACCAGGATGTTACTTGTCACATCAGAACGGGAACCCAAATCAAACGTCAGGTGCCCGCTAGAAATTAAAGCACCAATCAATCTGATGATCCCAACCATAACAGCATCACTATTGTCAATATTGTAAACGTTATTTCTTGCACTATCAGCACTTATCGAAAGACTTATACCACCAATTTCCGACACAGATGATATTCTGTCACCATTGACGGAATTGGAGATGGAAACTGCGTCACTATCACAAACCATAGGTGAAAATCCATGCTCCTTCTCTTGTTGAGCTGACTCCGGTTCATCTAGAGACCCTACATTATCAACCTCAGGATTTTCATCAAGATTGGCATCCAACTGTTTAACTAAATCGGACCCATCATTCTGACTCATTTCACTTTGATTAGTCGATGACCTTGTTCCACTCTTACCCATAGCTAAAACATCATCCTTACCAATTTTAGCTTCTCTTTGCAGCAGAACAAGAAGTGTTTCTATACCACCGGATGTAATAAATACTTCTGCATACATCTGAGCTCTTGCAGCATTTGGCTGTACAAGCAACCTATAGATGAGGTGTAATACCCTTGCAACCTAAAAATAGGAAACAGGTTGAGCAGTGTCCAATTTGTCAATTAATTTGGTGATTACCTTTTCTAACTACCAATATAAACAAATGTAATCTGTCAAATAATTCTGTATTGACATGCCCCACATTTCACTATGCAACTATTATAAGATGGTTTTCCATTTTCATATATACATGCTCTGACTCTAAAACTATTTTATTCGATATAGTACAAACAAACTGCAAATGGCAGTAAGATGCAAGTTGCAAGGAATAGACTGCATAACTAAATTAGTGAAGCGTTAGTTGGCATTTAATATGAAACTAACCTAAAATTAAGTGAAATTGCTCGTAATAATCTACAAAATAAAATTTCTCCATCCAAGATAAACAAATTTGGAATACGGAGAATACAAAAACTGGAAAAAAAAACTTACGGTTGGCCACTAATTATTTTACCCAAGGCCCTAAGTTTTTACTTCCTATTTTGGTGGTTAAAGGAAAAAACTTGAAGGGGGGAAATTCTACGAAACCGTTTTACCTGATTTGGCTGTGGACTGTCAATTATGAAACCAAGTAACCGACGGAGGTCATCAGCAGCTATAGAAGAAGATGCAGCTCCCATAAGAAGTTCAATAATTACCAGAAGTTCATCAATTAGAGCATTGATTTCCCCCATTTGACGTGTATTCCCATCAAGAGGAAAAGTGGTCTCAGAATCCTTCTCAGAAATCATCCAATAGCATCTTCGACAGCCATCCAAAAGAAGCTGAATAGCTTCAGCATTCCTCATAGCTGTTGCTTCCGTGAAAACCATATCTTGAAGGGACGACAATAGCTTCTTTTGGAGTCCATAATTGCACACGCCCCATATTTTCAAATCTAACAGAAGTGTACGAAAGAGCTGCACTTTGAGAACATGATTCATCTTCTGAGATTGGCAAAGCAAAACAATGGCAGCAACTAGTTCCTCTTCTCCTACTCCGTCATGCCTCCTATCAATGGATGCAAGTGAGTGTAGAAGATAACTAAGAATTCTAGCCAGAATTTCAGGTCCCTGAGTGCGACACAACTCTTCATTATTCCCAGGATGTTGTATAGCAACTGACATAATTCTAAACACAGGTGCAGCAAGAGTAACCGTGGACCAAGACAACGGAAAATCTCCAGGGCATGGTTCCAAGCTATCTTTATGCACATTGCTTACAGTCAAGGGAAGCAGGGACATGGGACCTCCATAAGCTAGGGCCCAGATGGACTCCACTGGCTTCGCTCTTGTTGCAACATGGACTTGTCCAAGGACCTCAGCTGGTCGCCTAAGAGTGCCTTAACCAAGAATAGAAAACATACAAATTAAAGCAAAAGATTTATCCAAAATTCAGCAAAAAAATGGAAATGATTGATTCCCATCTAGGAGAAATAAAGTAGAATAAAGATTTTACGGTCATGGAAAAGAAACAAAATGAAAGAAGAAATTCAGAAGGGAAAAGAAAATCATTGACAGGGAGAAAGAGCAAAATCAAAGTAGATGACAAATAAACTATGAGAATCTAATAAAATATAACACATATTAAAGCATACCAAAACCGTTCGTGTAATTTGGAGTTTTTAGTTTGAAATATAATTTGATCATAAAGTTCAAGAAAGAGGGAGTATATATATAGGCACCTGCTGCTCCAGAAAGTGAAGCATCTGGGCAAAACCGCCCACTTAGCAGACAAGGGTGGTAAAGCAGGTGGACATATCCTCCAATATCTGTATCCAACATACTACTTTCTTCTGCCCTATTACGTAAGTAGTCATTGGTAGCTAACCAAGGAAGGCCTGCCCCATTGCCAAAACAAGGCAGAACATCCCCCCCTCTAAAAGCCAAGCGTGCCATTCTTTCCGGACCAACCGGTTCCTTAAATATGTAAACTGGTCCCATCTCTGCAAACAAAGGACATTGACGACGGCGACGTTGTAAACCTGCCATAGTTGGAGGAGGGTTTGTACCAATGCAACAGAAAGAGAGGGGCTTGGATATACGAGGAAAATCAAAAGGACGACTTTCGTACAGGGAACCATCAATATAGAGCCGTAATTCACTTTCTGCTTTCCCCATAAGTCCCTGCTTACAGCTATGCTCGAGACCAATAAAATACCAACATTGGGGCTTAAAAGCGTGGGTAAAATGCAGCGAAGACTTTCTTCCTTTCCCACCACAACTCTCAACCACAAGAAATTGAGCATGGAAGTATGCTTCTATTCCCTGATTATCAGCAGACAAAAAGCTGAACAAACGTGGCATGTGAGCAGTACCCTCGCCAGCAAGCGCACTTGCAGCTGCTGCAGCTGACATTGCGGATGTTTTCCCTGACTTTGCTGCAGCAGCAGCAGCAATTGCAGCTGCCGCAGTCGCTGCATTTAACGTGTCAGCAAATGATTCAATATAGATCCACGTTGCAAATGCGTAGCCATTGGTAAAGGGCCAACGACTTTCTCCAGGACCAAGTAAGCCAGAGCTTTCACCATCAAATTCAAAAGTGCAAGCAGGTCCCCTTGATTCCTTTCCACTCATTGCCTTCTCCAAAGCAAGCATCAAAGGACTTGACCATGCTGTTGTAAGCGCTGTTTTTATAACCTGAAGCCACCTATGTAAATCATCGACACTAAGGGAGTGTCCAGCTAAATGTTCAATGCAAAGTAGCAAAATAGTAGCAGAGTTCCATTTCATATCGACGTCCTTGGAAATGATCTCTTCCACTGATCGCAACAAAACCCCTAATAGCCCTGCCGTTGAACACATAGCTCTGTTTCTCGTGCATGATCGTAAAATAACAAGCAACCCCCGAGCCATGCGAGTCCTAGGAGACATGAAATCAACGCTATCACCTAAACCAGGAAGCCAAGGAATAAGCTCACCAGAAACAATTGCAGCGCGAGAATTCAGCATGACACTAGGAGGATTGCTATCTTCATCCTCTTCGTAACTCTCAACTCCACCCATGGTGGCAATAAGTGAATCGATAACAAGGAAAGCAGTGGCCTCCGCCTCCTCTCCAGATCCAAAACTCTCAATACCGCTTACAACATTCTTTAGTTTGTCTAAGCTTTCTGGCTTCCCCATGATAGCTGAATCCACTAAGTGCAATAGCTCTGGAGAAACGTTTGGAACTGTAGCCTTTGGTTTCGACTTCTGCGGTGAATGAACTGGGGAATATCCAGATTCTGGACGGTGGAAAGAATCCACGCCAGTTTCGGACAGGGACTGCTGCATGGAATAAGCTGCCTCTCTCTCTGGTCCAGGGCTAGAAACTCGGTCACTTTGCACATCATCCATGGGCATCAAATCATACATCTCCTGAGTCCCAGATAAGTGATAATTAACTCCTTCGGTGCCACCAAATGAAGAGCTCCCATGATCAGAATTTGAAGTACTTCCGGGTTCCCTAAGCTCACCCTGTGATTCATGCGCAGCCTTTTCCTGATCTCCTAGAGACACTTGTTCAAAATCATCATCCTTGAAAACTTTATCAGCTGAACTGATCCCTTGCAAAACTGTGTCATCCTTAGCACTAAAACCAGAATCCCCCCTATCAAATGCCTGTATCTTATTCTCCACAGGATTAGTTATATCAGGCCGATCAGTAACATCAGAATGATGAACAGAAGCTTCTGCAAGCTTTCTTTCATCATCTTCTTCCATTCTAATCAACTTATCAAGAATAGAGTCATTCACAGCGTTTTCTCACCCTCTACCTGTTAAACATTCAATTAAGTATAAGTTTAGCTTGTAATACAAATGCATTTAAACTGATGGCGATGAGAACTAAAGTTGAGAACAAGGCACTATGATTGAGCCCACCATAAAACAATATACTCACTTACATCTACTGAAGTAACTTATGCATCATGAAAACAAAGAAAAAATAAAACAGTGCAAGCAACTATATGCACAGGTACAGCAAAAGCTTCAGACAATATCTAATTAAAAGATCAGATCTTAGAGAGGATCCATTAAGAAGATTTTCCAAATTTGTATTGAAAAAATACATTCTGCATTTATCAAAAGGAACATGAACCCATTTGAGAACTGTCTAATGGAAAACAAAATGCTCATATAAATCAATGCCGAAAGAGCACGGATCGAACCAGAGAGAATTTCAGCTATAAACCAATGAAATTCGAATCGGAAGAAGTCCAATAAAATCTAGACGGATTATCGTGTTCTTCCGGCCGACCTGGTAGACGAAGAATGCGAAGGATTCAGATGACGACGAAAGTGAAGAGAAGTGAGACGATCGGAGAAAGAGTAGCGAAAAGAGGCGACTTGAGCGCGCGGGAGAGAGAAAGGAAGAGAGAGAGAGAGAGATTGTGGCTTTTTACTAAATTGATTTAGGATTTAGCAACTTCGCTGATAAAAGTCAATTAACACTGTTAATTAAATATTTTGCTACTCTACTAACACAAATTTATGTCTGTTTTTTTTGCTCAAAATGATTTTATTTCTAAATCTACCTGCTAATTTCGTAATCTCATTCCACCAAAAAGAATAAGAAAATCAATATTGGGCTCTATGATAACCTAACAATATAATTGAGACCCAATACCAATATGGATATAACTGAGGCCCAATATCAATATGAATATAATTGAGGCTCAACATCAATATGGATATAACTGAGGCCCAATACCAATATGGATATAACTGAGGCTCAATGTCAATATGGATATAACTGATGCTCAACATCAATATGGATATAACTGAGGCCCAATATCAATCTGGATAAACTGACGCCCAATATCAATCTGGATATACTGAAGCCCAATATCAATATGAGGCCCAATATCGATGCTTCTGGTATCATATGCCCTGTTTTAAATTAGTAGAAATGCCTCCTATTAAAAATTATGCCAAAAGAGATATTTGACGATTGTAATTGTAACAAATGCCTCCTTTCGAACGGTGTAATATATCCACAATGAACAATGTATTGATCATATATATGGAAAGAGTGGAGTAAGCAATCTAAGAAAAAGAATGGCTTGAGGCGCACGGTAATAAACCAAGGAAGACTTCGGGTACGGAAGGCTTCAGGTAAGGTAATGGGTTGAGGAAGGCCTCGGATGCGGCACGCGAACTGGGCCGAGAAAGCCTCAGATGCGAGGAAGGCCTCAGATGCGGTATGCAACTGGGCCGACAATGGACCGAGAAGTAATCCGGTCTCAATACACACAATGGGCCGAGCAGGAAGAGGATTTGGGTCGAGCCAAAGACGTGGGAAGCCCACATTCCGTACGAAGGGCGCAGACTTCCCGAGAGACCTCGTACTCGGTTCTCTCGGGGCGCGGGCCGTGAAAGTGACGTCTAAGAGGATGGTGGGACCTAGGACTGCTCCTTGTAATGGTGTGGACCTACCCTTACCTCATGGAGCCGTTGAAGACGATGCGGGCCCACCACGACGCCTACGACCCTCACCTACCCGCGGGACCACACGCAACCTACCCGTGGGACCACAAGCCTTCTGGGACCACTCCTTCCAACGGTCTTCTGCACATCCAACGGCTAAGTTTGATATTTTGGAGGGCTTCTTCACCTCTTTTACCATATATATATGTGTTATTGTAGTGGAATATATTATGGATTTTTAATCTAATTAAAAATGTATTCTTCTCTTCATTCTCTTACAATCTTCTCTACATTTATTCTTCAAGTCACTCTTAGAGTTTCTTAATCTTATATTTTTACATGGTATCAGAGCAACAAAGATCCTAATCTCACTAAAAAATTCTCAAAAATCCTCTTCAAAACCAAAAATCTTGTAAACCGACAAAATCACCATGGAATCCAACAAAGGGGCATGCATACCAGTAACTCTTAAGGGGCCTAACTATATGCTATGGTCAAGAACTGCAAGAATGATCTTGTGTAGTCGTGGGCTATGAAGCCATATAGAGCCACCAAAAGAAAAAGTCGTAAATGCCGCAGATAAAGGGAAAGGAAAGGAGGGTACCTCCGACTTGGTGATGGTTGATCAAGATAATTGGTTTCAAGAAGACCAAATGGTAATGGCTATCATAACCGCCTATCTTGATCCTCATCTCCTTGAATCCTATCTTTTTGTGAAACCGCCTTGGGATACTTTCAAGAGGGTATATGCAAATGTCTCCAATCTCACTAGGGTATTTGAAGTGAAAAGGCTATTAACACACTAAGCCAAGAAGACATGGAGTTTGAAGACTACTTTTGGAAGCTAAGAGTCCTTTGGGCGGAGCTTGAGATGTTGAGACCAAGTACAATGGATCCTCTTGTGCAAAATGAGAGAAAGGAACAAGAAAAAGTATTTGGGCTACTTGGGGGTTTACATCCGTGCTACAATGACCTTGTCAAGTCTATACTAAGGGAAAAGAAGCTTCCAACGGTGGATGAAGTGTGTGCTCAAGTGCAAAGGGAGCAAGGTAACATTGGGCTTATTAATAGCAAAAAGGATTTAATGACCGCTCACAAGGTACCATACAAAAACGAAGATAAGAGGAGTATGGTGTGTGAGCATTGCAAAAAGAAAGGACATACAAGGGAGAAATATTGGATCCTTAACCCCCATCTCAAACCAAACAAATGGAAGAAACAAAGGGCAAATATAGCACAAGAAAACGATGTGGAAGAAGAACCGGCGGGAAACTCTAAAACCGGAGGAGGAGCTATGGCAATGAGTGCGAAAGCTCATGGTGCAATTGTAAGGAGGTCGGATCTTGATGAGATCATCCAAGCTATTGCCAATTTAAAGGATTCTGGTATCTCTAATCTCTCTTAAACTTCTATAAATTCAATTCCTTAGTTATTGATTCCGGTGCTTCACACCACATGATAAACAATCCTAGGATGATTAAGAATATACAACCAACCATAGGGAATGTTATTGTGGCTAGTGGTGAAAAAGTCACAATCAATAGATAGGAGATATAGAAGTATTTAATAGGAGAACAAAAGCCTTTTATATGCCAAAATTCACATCTAATCTCCTGTCGGTTAAGAAAACCACTTCCGACTTAAATTGTTATGCTATATTTGGTCCTTACCATGTACAATTTCAGGATATTGAGAGTGGAAAAACACTTGGAGGAGGAAAGACCAAAGATGGGTTATATGTACTAGAAGGAAAATCAATTCCAAGTATTTACATTACGTTTCCGTTTAGAAATTTAGACTCTAATGTTGGTTCATGTTTTAATTTCGTTTGGCATGCTAGATTGGGTCATCCCCAATCTAGAAACATATGAAGGTTCCTAAAAGATATTGGGGAGATGCGGTATTAATGACATGCTATCTCATCAATCGTCTTCCAACCAAGATCTTACAAGATGTGTCACCATATGAGGTACTTAATGGCACAAAACCCTTCATTGAAGACTTGAGAGTATTTGGATGTGTGTGTTATGTCTTAATTCCAGGAGAACTACGTAATAAACTTGAGGCCAAAAGTACAAAATATATGTTCCTTGGATACTCAACAACACAAAAAGGCTACAAGTGCTTTGATCCAACAAACCAACGCCTCTATGTCTCTCGGGATGTGAAATTTGTAGAAGACAAATGCTACTTTGAGAAAAAAAATTGGTACAAACTCAAGGATCTCACTAACACGTCTCAAGATAGGAACGAGAGTCTTCACATGCTCCTCCAACAAGTTAGTAACATTACTTCCGCACCCAAAGACGTTGACGTTGAACTTGATGACGTTGAGCCAACAATATCAATTCTCGAAGACGTTGAAGAACAATCATCCCCTTGTCCCTCTCCGAAAGAAAATGTGGCTCAACCTCCTAGTCCGAGTAATCACCCGGCAATCCCACTAAGGCGTAGTACTCTTCCGCGCAAAGACTCTTCACAATGGATAAAATCTCGTTTTTGCTACAATGCGAGATCCGAGGCACATCCTACTCAAAAGGTATGTTCTCTTGACCTTGTTCCCTCTCATCATAGAGTGTTTCTTGGAAAAATTGAGCTTGAACAGATTCCAAAGAGTTATGATGAGGCCAAAACCCGTAAAGAATGGAGAGATGCAATTGCGGATGAATGCAATGCAATGGAAAATAACCATACTTGGGATTCGGCGGAACTACCTCCGGGAAAACGAGATGTCACCTCCCGATGGATATTCACCATAAAGTAAAAAAGTGATGGGAGTATTGAACGCTACAAATGCTGCTTAGTGGCAAGAGGTTTCACACAAACCTGTGGGCAAGACTACACCGACACATTTGCACCCGTTGCAAAACTTCATATGGTAAGAGTGGTTCTCTCTTTGGCTACAAATTTAGATTGGGAGCTATGGCAAATGGATGTCAAGAATGCATTCTTTCAAGGAGAACTTGAGGATGAAGTATATATGCATCCACCTCCCGGCCTAGTAGGCATGGTAAGACCCGGGGAAGTACTCCACCTTCAAAAAGCCATCTATGGGCTTAAGCAATCTCCTTGGTCTTGGTACCATAAGCTAAGCTTTACCCTTCGAGATCGTGGCTTTCAAAAATCGGAATCGGACTATACACTCTTTGTCTCTAATGGCCCGAATGGGACATCGTGGTTCTTATCTACGTGGATGACTTGATCATTACCGGCAATGACAAGGACGGTATTTCTTCCACTAAGACTTATCTTAAGAGTGTGTTTGATATTAAAGACCTTGGGGAACTAAAGTATTTTCTAGGGATCGAAGTATGTCGCTCTTCGGAGGGTCTATTTCTTTCTCAACGAAAGTACACTCTTGATTTACTTGGTGAAATAGGAGATTTAGGTTCTAAGGTTGCTATTACACCACTTGAGGACGGCTACAAGGTCAGTCGAAAGGGGGAGAAAAACGATGAACCATACAAGGATGCACCTCAATACCGAAGACTTGTGGGAAAACTCATATACTTGACAATCACAAGACCGGATATATGCTATGCGGTGAACCAAGTGAGTCAACATATGCAAAACCCCACATTGCACCATTTGAGCATTATGGAAATGATTCTCCGGTACTTTAGAGGAAGTCAAGATCGTGGCTTTTGGATGGGAAAGAACAACAATACCGAAATTGTTGGATATTGTGATGCGGATTGGGCCGGTGATCGGAATGACCGAAAGTCGACTACCGGGTATTGTACTT
>JAKUCM010004556.1:0-16705 GCA_023374145.1 Lepidium sativum | reverse complement strand
TAATTTAGAATGGATAGAGTAATTAATTTGCAGATTAAGACTCAACAAATTAATTAAGCATTCAAAGTCTAAAGTCAAATTCTTTCTTACAAACAAAAAAAAGAAGTACTTTAAGTCAAAATTCAATGCTAATCGTCATCCATGACTAATTTTTTTGGTTTCTTAATCATCATCACTCTCACCTAGTATGATAAAGTCAAGCTTCCAACTCAACAATGTTGGGTCGGGTAAGAGACACTGTTTGAAACAATTTTCAAAAAGAAATAAAAGTAGTTGAAATAGAGGTGGTTTGAAAATAATTGTTTGAATATAGTAATTAGCAAAAGAAGTTTTCAAATGAAGGTCGTTTAAAAATTAATATTGATTGGTATCACTGCACCAGTTGAATAATGTAATGAGAAAAAAAATTGTATGTAAAACTTGACTAAAATAATAATTTAAAAATTATGCAATAGCATATGAGTTTAATTGGTTATATTCAAACTGTTGTTTTCAAACGATACTCTTGTTACTAATCAGTACTTCGCTTGAAACTATTATTTGCAAACAACATTTTCATAAAAGGTCGTTTGGACATATTTATAGTTGTTTGATAAGTTGTTTCCAAACAGAGATATCTACGATTATTTGGAAAACGACTATTGTTTGTAAATACAAACAATTGTTTATTATTGCTATAGTTCAAGAAAAATAATTATTTGTTTATATTTAGAAAAATAGTCTTTTGTTGTAAGCAAAAATAATTTTGAAAATAATAGTTGTAATCTATTTGTTGGTATTAGAAATCACATAAACAACATACAGTCTTGTTTAGATTTATACTAAATCAAAAGACATTTTGGTCACTGGCCAATTTCTAAATACACCAAACCTCACACAATATAATACACTTAAAGTTGTTGCAATTCTCTTCAATTCACTCACCTATAGCCAAAACAACAAATATCAAACTTAGAACTTTGAATTCTCTTTTTTCCAAAGCTTAACCCTTCTAAGACTACTGAGCACATGTTATATAGTCTTAGCATACATCCAAAAGCTCTTGTTGCTCCATTATATTGTAGCTCCTGCTCCATTCTGCAGATGATCTAGAGTTGACCTCACTTTGCTTCTGTACTTCTAAGTTGTAATATGTCTTATTTCATGAACAATGCAGTTTAACCTTCATTTTGCTCCAGCTTCCACTCTTTCTATATTGGTGATTTCACACGTCTGTTGCATCAAACAGATTGGAATCTAATTGGAATAGTCAGCTCGGTTCCACACTGACTGGGCCGTGCCTTGTTGATCATTCCAAGGTGTTAAAAAGGCAACAAATGCTTTTTGCTTTTTCTTTCAGATTCAAGATCGGTGGCTCCATCTGTGTATTTCTCTTCATCAACCTCAAAAATATCCATATTACAGTAAACAAAAACAGCATTCATTAATAATGGCAATCAAAGTTTTTGGTCATCCTACTACTACAGCCACGAGACGAGTTCTCATCGCTCTATACGTGAAAGATCTCGACTTTGAACTTGTTCATATCGAGCTTAAAGATGGTGAACACAAGCAAGAACCTCACATCTTACGTAACGTGAGTACATATAATATTGTCAAGACAAAAGATTGTTTCATTTAGATTACTAAAAGTCTTACATATTTTTTTGTTTTGCAGCCTTTTGCTAAAGTTCCAGCCTTTGAAGATGGAGACTTCAAGCTTTTTGGTAAACAACAAAACACTTCAATCAGGGTCCGTATTAAATTTTCAGAGTTTCGAATTAGAATTAGATCTAAAAAGAAACTTTTTTGGCCCTTTCTACTTTATAAATTCGGAACCAACCCCAATGGTGGTGGTCTAGTGGTTTCCACTTAAAAAAAGAAGTCGCTTTGTTGGTCGAGACATTTGATCATTTACCTTCAATCGCAAAATTGCTAATCATTTCTATTTGGGCAGAGACATTCACATGACATTCCCTGATCCCTGGAGGGATTATGGGCATAGGTCCGAAATCTCCTACTTTGCCAAAAGATAAAAATCGGAACCATTTTTTCATGAGCCCTGGATAGTCACACTTGTCTTCACACTCTATGCGTAATTTATAGGCTTAATCATTCGGAATTTAGACTCAATTTTTTTTTGACAGAATCAAGAGCAATCACACAATATATAGCTCATGAATACTCAGACAAAGGAAACCAACTTCTGTCACTTGGTCCCAAAGACATGGCAATCATAGCCATGGGAATACAAATCGAAGGACATGAGTTTGACCCAATTGCTTCAAAGCTTTCTTATGAACAAATCGTCAAGGCAATCTATGGTTTGACTACAGATGAAGCAGTTGTTCAAGAAGAAGAAACTAAGTTAGCCAAAGTCCTCGATGTTTATGAACATAGACTTAGTCAGTCTAAGTATATGGCTTGTGATCAATTCACTTTGGTTGATCTTCACTACTTCCCTGTGATTCAATACCTACTTAGTACACCAACTAAGAAACTCTTTGATGAACGTCCACATGTCAATGCTTGGGTTGCTGACATTACTTGTAGGCCTTCTGCTCAAAAGGTTCTTTTATAAGTGAGTTTCAAAATGTTAATCAGTAGACTGAATAAAACTGGTGATGATCTCATTGTCCAATTCTCAAAATTCTGGTTTTCTTTTTGTGTATTTCCTTTGTTTTTTGTGTACTCTTAAATTCAGTTATGAGAGATTGATTTGAATGCAATCTTCAATTATGTGTCTTGATATATAGGAAAAATGGTGAGAAAAACCCTGACTTTTCACAAAAACAAAATAAAAATCCCAACCTTTTTTATGGGATTTAAAATCCTTATGATTTTTTTTTGTCAACATTGGGCCACAAAAGGTCAGCCCATTAACCAAGTTCTTGCAAATGCAAACGGGGGACTCGATCCCAGGATGTGCAAATGTGCATGCCTCTTGTGGACTTACCACCTGCCACTACACTACATGCCACTTGCAAATCCTTATGATTTTAGAAAATAAAAATAAGCCATCCATTAAATAAACTAAAGAAGATCCGAACAAAAAGAAAATAACGAAGGTAAAACTCATCATTTAGTGAAATTAAGAATAAAAGAAATTTAACAAAAGAAACTCAATAAAAGGATTATACCTTATAAATCATCTTCCAAAAACGTGACCAACAGTTTGCTTCTTCTTCTTCAAATTTAGGTTAAAAAGTTTTTAAACTTGTGTCAAAAGAAGAAAAATGAGAACATAATAATCTCAATATTGGTAACTGAAACAAGGTAACCCTACTTGATTTTATATAAGTTTCTTTACAATTGTATTTGATCAAATAGAATTTGCATCTAGCTTTGCACTATAAACATAATATTCTATGTTTCTGTTGTATGTTGATGTATTTAATTACACTTTATACTCACATATTTTATAGTCATTAACTAAAATTTGTTAGGTTGTTATGGAGTTGTGGGAAACAACAAATGCGACGACGGTGTTGGTTGTGATAGCAAAAAGGAACCAAGTGAAGAACTTTTTAATTTACATATGCAACTTAACAATGAGAGCGAAGATGATCATCTAATGAGAAGATTACATTTCAAATTGGCCAAACTTTCATAGATAAAGATAATTTTAGAAAGACAATCAACAAATACGTTATGGATATGAAGAAAAATATACGGTACAAGAGATCTGAATCTACTAAAGCTGCAACTACGTGTGCAAAATGGTCTAATTGCAGCAAGAGACTCTGTTATTCTATATTGTGAGCATAGAATGTGTGCTAGACACGTATGGGCCAACTTGTACAAGAAATTTGGTGAGGAAACAAGGCTTCTACATATTTCAATTTTGAAGATGGCAAAAACATATAATATGAGTCTTTGAGCAGATAATAGAAGATTTTAAGCTTCTAAATCATGAAGCTTATCATTATCTTATGTGATGGTCTACATGTCATTGGTTTAGGTATAAAATAAATTATATTATTGTACTAGTTAAGTACAATTAAGCTCAAAATTAGTATATTGCCTCACTTTTATTTTTTTGTTTTATAGAGCATTTTTTACAGGTTTTGCAAAGAGTGAAACTGTTGAAAACAATATGAGTGAATCATTCAATAATGTCATTAATGATGGAAAATTTAAGCCATTAGTGGGAAGATGCTTGAAGATATTCGGATACATGTCATGAAAAGCAATAATGAAAAGATACACATGATAGATGAATATGAAGGAGAGATTACCCCCTATGCCAAAAAGTTACTTGACAAACAAATAAATAAGGTAGGAGATTGCACTCCAATTTCTATTGGAAAAGATTGGTATGAGGTTGATCAGGGTAGTGACAAGTATAGTGTTAAGATAAGAAATAATATTTCTTGCACATGTCGTCAATACGAGGTCAGTGGTATCCCATGCTCTCATATGATTTCAGCTTTATGGTCCGAGAGTATAAATGTTCACACTCCCGAATCAATTTTTCTGAATGGTTTTCAACTTCTAAGTGGAAAATGTGTTGTGAACATGTATCTAGACATGTATATGGTATGGAGATTTGGCTTGTGCATAGGGATGTGATAGTGTTACCACCACCTTCAAGAGAAGCATGTGGGAGGAAAAAAAATACCAAAACGACATCTTGAAGCATATGAAACTTCTATCGGTACGCAAACACGACATGGAATTCAAATGGTATATAATTGTTTTTTTTCTTTTCTTTTTAATCTGCACGTTTATTGTCTTTTCATAATTAGTTTTTGTTTAAACATGTTTTTATGATATTCTATATTTGTTTTATATTTTCAGACTTGTACCAAGTTTCTAAAGACTGGACATAACAAAAGAAAATATCCAAATGAAACAGCTACCATTCTCCAAAAGAAACCTCGAAGTCATCCATTCAAAATTCAGCCAAATGAAGAACCATCCATGGAGACAATAAATATGATTCAGAGCCCCATACCATCCATATTACATAGTCAAATAGTACTCACATTAACAGGAGACGACTATGTTTGTGTTGGTCGGAGCGTTCGAGACATGACTACCAACATCGTGCTACCTTCGTCACTTTTTATAGGACATGAGCGAAGCAAGTTAAATGTTAGGAGACTCAAAATATGACATCATATTCATAAGCAATTTGTGTTACTGTGTTTGTGATTTTATAACTCCAGTTTTCCTTGTGGAGTACTCCATGACTTTCATTCTCTGCTTTTCTTTCTCGTACCTTTTATTCAGATTCTATTTTCTTCGTTATTCCAGGATATTTCTAATTATAATTTGTATTCATATTTTATTATCATTTTGGTAAGGTGATGTGTCTATTGAAATTTTGAACAAAAAGCGTGGAGAAAGCCTGAAAGAAAAAGAGTATCGAGTGAGGATTTCTATTTCAACTAGGTTTTACAATATCTATATAAAAAGTTTATCCTTATCACATATAATATGTACTAGTCATTAAGAAAATAAAAATTGTTAAAGAGAATCAATTTCCCAATGTCATCTGATGTTGTCGGGAAAGAAGTCTCGTTCGAATTACAAAATATGTGGCTAAAAAGGATGATTTTGTTTTGTTGATTATGCTCAAAAAAAAAAAGAGCTCTAAGAACCATTTTGTAAAAGCCATTTGCCAAGTGAGGTCAAAGACATTATAATTTTAACACCGTTTAGATATAGGGACGTTTCTCTTTGTTAATATAAAATTATGGTTCTAAATCCTTAAAACAAATTTCTTGATTTTTTTATTGTTTTTCTAAAAGGTTAGAGTTGCAAATGGCTATTAGCCTAATGGTCGGCGGTAAGTCCACTTAAGACAGTTCATTTGCACAATCAGGAATCGAGTCCCCCTACCTACATTATGTAGGAATTTGGTTAGGGTTTGCTTACCCATTTTTCCTGATATATATGAATAAAAGTTGTATGTTTCATGTTTTAATCATGACTCATGATGATCATATAAAATACAAGGAGAGTACGAAAATAAATCAGCTACTCTAGTTTTATATAATGCTTTTAGTCCAGTTCAATAAAAACATTATAAGATTTGGATCCATCGATCTGGACCAACAATTATTTTTTTCAAATCATTTCAATAAATCTATTGATCAACGAACTAGGAGATTTAACTACTCATAAAATCATGAGAGTTATGTGATACATTTGATGTTGTACACATGTGATTTTAGTTTTCAATAGTACTCGAACTGATAACTGATAGTACCATATTAATATTTTCTCAAATTCTAATACTATAATTTAACAACGTTTGTGTATGCAAAAATTTAACTTTTGACTTTGAATGCTTGTTAATTTGTGGGAGGTCTTAATCTGCAAATTAATTACTATACATTTCAAAATTAAATATTAATTTAGGATTGATTTTTTTTTTATATTTTAAATTTAATGTCTTGGTTTTCTTAATCATGTCACTCATTAGTCACTAATCTGATAAAGCCAAGCTTCTAAGTCAACATGTTGTTTTTGTGGGCGTAATTGATACAAAAAAAGTTCGTAGATACTATTCAAATAAATTGGAAATTAAACATTATTTTCCGAAATAAAGCAAATTAGGAAAAGAAAAGAAAAAAGGAAACGTCTTTAAGATAAAAGCTTCGGTTTTTCTTTGCAAGCGAGAAGAAAATTGAATGGCTGTGACTACAGCTCCGTCGCTGAACCGCCATTTCCTTCGCCGCGTCTCTAACCCTTTCTCGAGAGTGAAGAAAGAAAGGCCATGGCTACTACGAGGACACACGACCCTTTTTAATTCTCGCCGTAATATGGATTCCTATATCCTTGTTTTGGCTTCCTCTTCTTCTTCGTCTCCGTCGTCTCCAAATTCTCCGACGGATGCTCTTACGCCAGAGTCGTGTGTAAACACTGGTCTTGATCTCTTTAAGAGAGGACGGGTGAGTTCTAGAGTTTGATTCGAATGGTATTGTGATCGTAAGTGAAATTGTTTCAGTCGCTTTTGGGTTTAAGCTTGTAACATTGTTAAACTTTTTGGTTTATATGATTCGGTGAAATTTTTAACCCTTAACTGATGAAATTTAGTTACTTTCGCCACTCGCCAGTTGATGCTTAACAAAACAAAGTTCGTTTTTCGCTTGTAATAGTTATAAATGTGGATACTTGGGCCATATTTAGAACCAACGATGATGCGTAGAGAGTAGAGGTGATACATTTTGTTTTTACCAGATTTAATGAACTTTGCTGTGTTGGTTTTCTTTCAGGTCAAAGATGCTCTTGTCCAGTTTGAGACAGCACTGAGTTTGAATCCAAATTCTATAGAGTCACAGGCTGCTTACTATAACAAAGCATGTTGTCATGCATACCGGTAAGAACCTCGAACCTTGTACTAATGAAACTGCCTAATAATCACGGATCCTGATGAGATTGTGTTCTCTTTTGTATTATTGTTATTGTTTATGTCTCGAGGTAGGGGCGAAGGAAAAAAGGCTGCTGATTGCTTGCGAATCGCCTTAAGAGATTATGATCTAAAGTTTGCTACGATTCTTAACGATCCTGACTTAGCATCTTTTCGTGCGTTACCCGAGTTTAAGGAGCTGCAAGAAGAGGTATTGTACTCACCTATTTATCTGTCTGGTTCTTATCCTCAACAAAATCTTTCTCATTGGCGAAAACTTCTTTCAATATATTCAGGCTAGATTAGGTGGGGAAGATATTGGTGATAGTTTTCGGAGAGATCTGAAACTCATCAGTGAAGTACGAGCACCATTTCGTGGCGTTAGAAAGTTCTTTTATTTTGCATTTGCAGCAGCAGCAGGTATCTCAACGTTTTTTACCATACCAAGACTGATTCAGGCAATCAGAGGCGGTGATGGTGCTCCTGATCTTCTGGAAACCACGGGAAATGCTGCAATTAACATTGGAGGTGAGTAATAGACACATTTTGAATCCAAAATTTCATTTTTTGCTGTTTTATACGAGTCAGCTTTCGGAACAGCAATGTACAGGTATTGTTGTCCTGGTTTCATTGTTCCTTTGGGAAAACAAGAAAGAGGAAGAACAAATGGTTCAGATAACTCGAGATGAAACTCTTTCCCGGTTGCCTCTACATCTATCAACCAACCGCGTTGTTGAACTTGTGCAGCTTAGGGATACAGTTCGACCTGTGAGTCTTTTATCCCACTTTTTGCTGCCTCAAGTGTTAATTAGCCTTTACATTTCTGAATTGATTAAGTGATTGACACTGTTGTTAGGTCATTCTAGCTGGAAAGAAAGAGACTGTTACTCTTGCGTTGCAAAAAGCAGATAGGTTCAGAACCGAGCTCCTAAGACGAGGTGTCCTCTTAGTACCTGTGGTATGGGGGGAACGCAAAACACCGGAAGTCGAGAAAAAAAGGTTTTGGAGCTTCTTCAAAGGCAGCTCAGTCTCTTCCTTCAATTGGGGTAACCAACAGATTCTGTCTTGGAACCGGAAAAAGAAAAATTTATCTTCATTCTCTATTTGCAAAGCAGTGATTTTTCTTTACTTGGTAGGATGATTTTGATACACGGGCTCAAACAGTAGTTGCTCAATCCAAGCTGAAAGGTGAAATCAGGTTCAAGGCTGAGACTGTTTCGCCTGGTGAATGGGAAAGGTAGAAACTTTCATCACTGTTTATCTGACCAAAGTTTGATAGAGGGAAGATGGAAACATTGTCTTTGAGTGTTAAAGATGTCTCTGGTTTTGTTTGTTTCAGGTGGATAAGAGATCAACAGATATCTGAAGGAGTTAACCCAGGCGATGACGTGTACATTATACTGCGGTTAGATGGTCGAGTCCGCAGATCAGGTAGAGTAAGTTTCATCTAGGAACCTTTCCTCGTCTCTTTTCTTATGCTCAATGCAATATGAATCCTTTAGTGTTCCTGGTTAATTTTCGAATGTATTGGTTTTTAAAGCAGCTTTGTGCATTGTAAGAGAATCAACTCTGAGAATGTTTTACAGGGGATGCCGGATTGGGGTGAGATCGCAAAAGAGTTGCCACCAATGGATGACGTGCTAAGCAAGTTAGAAAGATAAAACTGAAACTTTCTTACATATAATATCTTCATAAAACCTTAGAAGAGACTAGAGAGACTTCAAATGAGAAAGAACAGGTCTGTATTATAATACCAATTGATTTATATGGTTTCTAAGATCTCCATTTGCTTAAGATTGGTTTGCTATGAATCTTCGTGGTATCATCATGTTTATGTGAGACGACGACTGATCCATGGAACCTTAAGGCCGCTAAGAGTATGAAACGCGTTTTGATTTGGTGACAAAGAAAATTAGGATTTGGTTCTGAATTTTAAACATGATTTAGTAGAGAAAGTGATAGTCTAATAATTCTCGATAATTGTAGTCAATGAAAGGGTGAGGTTTTGTTTTTTTGAGATAACGATGGCCCAACTCTTTTATTATAGTCGTTGGGAAGAGAAAATGAAACTTTTTTTTGTCAACAAGCTGATTATATTGGGAAACAATTCGCCGGCGCAATAGCTAAATTTCTATATAATATAAGCGGAAATTCTATCCCTAGTTGTTCAAATTATCTATTTTATTTATATAAAAAGTTAACCAGTAGTTAAAAATAGTTCGGTACTAAAAGTTGATCTTGGTCGATGCCATTGAGCAATGATAAACCGAATCGAATATCTGTTTCCGATTCAGTTCAGTTTTTCGGTTTCGGTTTTTTATGTCTAAGGTTAGTTACTATCAAAATCAAAGATAATTTGCAATTTGACATAGTCTAGATTATTGAAGAAATCAATTATGTCTCCGGTCCAAGCCGGTTTCACAGAGGATCTCAATGGTCTTGAATGGGCAACGAACAGAGTCCATAGCTCAGGTTGTCACGGTTCAATTGCAGAATGTATTGGAGCAGATGAAGAAGAAATGGAATCAGAGATTAGCAGAAGAATATTAGCAACAACGAAATACATAAGCTATCAATCTTTGAAACGAAACAGTGTTCCTTGTTCAAGAAGAGGTGCGTCTTATTACAATTGTCAAAATGGAGCTCAGGCTAATCCTTATAGTCGTGGTTGCAGTGCTATTGCTCGTTGCAGGAGTTAGAACTACAAAAGAGCTACTAGTTTGATTCCAAGAAATCGCGTAGTAATTACTATGTGACATGGGTTTTAGAGGCAAGTTTAAGCTATGGATCTTATATGTCTTATGTAATTTTAGTTTGTGAATGATCAGGGTCTTATGATCCATCAAGTGTTTGATTTTAGTTAGCACTTTTCGAAACTTTTGACTTATCCTATCTATCTACAAAATAGAAACCATTGTTTGATCAAACCGGGTTGGTTTGGACCTTGACCTCTTCTACATTCGGATTAAATAACCGGTTTCAAATGCTCAACTTGTAACACAAGTGACCAACTCTTAACCTAACCCTTAACAACTCTCAAATTATAACTTTCTTTTTTCATCAAAGGTTTCAAAAATGGAAAGATGGTTAAATTTGAATCCTCACTATGGACTCAAAAACCTAAAAGATAATAAACAAGATTAAATAAATAAAATTTGGCCCTTAACCTTAAAAAAATTGTTATCATCTCAAGATTTTTATTAAAATAACTTTCAAGAATGAGCTTTTCAAGATTCTTATCCCAAAATGCTTGGTCAAAATTGTTCTTCTTTTTCCATATCTCTTGAGGTCTCTTCTTCTTGAGTGCTGTATTTGAAGTTATGGGTTTAATGGGCTGGGCCTTAAAAGCACACTACTCAAATGGGCCTTTACCTAAATACACTTAGGTGGATCTTTAGTTGTTAATTTACTACTACAGTGAAGTCTAGAGCTTAATAATGGCGGGGAATCAGTTCACATGAACACGTGCTTAATTCAACATTAGGTTTGGTCCTAACTGCTAATACAAGTTTGGTGGATACAAAAATACCCTAAAAATATTACAACAACTGAAGATTATTATATGACACGACCTAAACATGACACATTTAAACTGATAAAACATAAGTGAGAATTACGTATGAATTTGCTGTGACAATGTAACTTTAAATGCAATAAATGCAACGTTCAAGTTGTCAACTTGTAAACTTTTTTTTGTTTTTTTGTTAACAGGAGATTATATTGTGCTACAAGTTAACGGTCCAGTAGTCAAATTCTTACATACTGTAAACGCGTATAAATGAATTGTCTTAAATAAATTTACCGCCGACCATTAGAATAAGAATCATTTGCGTCAACTTGTAAACTTATATTATTAAAATTAACAAATGATACGGTACAATTTGCTACAAATTCCTTACCAAGCATATTCTTGTTGGTTTTTCTTAGCTTTGAACATTTTACCAGAAAATGGTGGATCCAAATCGAATCTAAAGGAAACAGATATAGAATCGAAGTGAGTTCTATATAATTTATTGGATACAAATTCGGTTGGTTTTTACCTGAATAGTAATGTAAGTCTATTATTCTTATTTTTCATATGACCGGATCCGTATGATTTATATGATCTAAATTCGGAAATCTTAGTAATGGATTCGAACCAAACGGAAATCCGAAAAGCTTAAGATTAGTCTTTCAATTAAGATATGTAAAATTGACAAAATCAAATTTTGAACGTTGGGCGTTGGATTTTATAAACTTTAGAATAAGTGAAATAGAATCTACTACTTCACTAAAATATCTAAACTAAATTATATTCGTTTTTGGTCAAAAGCTCAAGTATTATTGTTTAGCCAAAAAATAAAAATAAAAATATTTTATAAAGTTAATAAAAAAATGGAAAATTGATTTTCTTTTAAAATAGCAAAATGACAGAAAAAGAAAAAAATGGAAAGTGAATAAATAAGAGCAGATACGCGACTTATCATTAGAAGAAGTTGCAGTTTCTCTCTATTAATATATATTTTAAACTAACTTTGTACTAAAAATCATTCATTTTCTCTTACGAAATCTCTCTTTCTCTTTCTCGAAGCATCTCTCTACTTTGGATCAAGCGGCGGGTGTGAATAAGAAGAGAGATCGTTTAGATATGGTTGAGACAAGGCGTAGTTCTTCCGCTTCTAGGCGGTTTTCTGCTTCTTCTCAGGAAACATCATCATCTTCACGGCCTAGCAAACGAGCCAAGGTTAAGATCGATTTCACTGTTACTTGTTTTTTTCGATGCGTTACTTAGAACTGTGGGATTTTGTTTGGAGAAAGGGTTTTTTTTTTTGTTCTCGTCTCTTGGATTTGAATCTGGGTTTTCTGAATTTTGAATTCTCGTGTTTTTGTTTTCGATTTTGTGTTTTTTTTTGGTTTAGGCGGCGGCGGCGGAACCGGCAGCGTCTTCATCGGCGAGTGAAGTTCCGGTGGAAAATCAAAGACCGGGTTCGGATCCTGGATCGGAATCGGGAGAGCCGGAACTGAGAACTTCTGATCCACAGGCTAATGTTTCGGAAAGACCAGTTACTACCATTGATGTGCCGGCGATTGAGACAGACACAAATCCAGAAGTCGAAGGCTTGGCGACGCCTATTCCTGCAGGTTCGCATGTTGCATGTTGTCTTTTGATGGGTTTCAAAAAAGGTTATCTCTTTTCTCATATCTTTTGGTTATTCGTGTCGGGCAATTCAGGTGAAGTGGTCGTGGAAGCTGAGAAGTCGAAATCCTCAAAGAAGCGGATCGCTAAAGCCCCTTGGGCGAAGCTGCTTTCTCAGTATCCCCAGGTGTGTTATTTGCATGTTTAGCTTTTTGTGATTAGGGAACTTAAGAAAGGTCGTGGCTTTCGGTATATGAGGTCGACTTTAGTTGGCTGCGATGTCAAGTTTCTTTTCTCTCCATGATGTTTTGTGATAATTTGGGTTGCTGCAGAGCATTTTTTTGACAATGTACACTTTTTGATGAACTGGGCGTTTGTGAACCTTGTCCCCTCTTAGAAGAGACAATTTTTCTATCTTGATAAAAAATTAGTAAATAGGGAAAACGTACTTGATAAGTAAGAATTGTGAACGCAACGTAGATTTACCCAGCTGCATGTGTTAGAGGGGCCATTTCTCTTTCTAGTTGATATGATGACTGATTTGAACTTGCTGCGCTTTGCTGTCTTTCTGGCTAGTTGATCTAGGAATTTCTCAAACTTCCCATCATAATTTTTGTGACTATTAATGAGCTCTTTCTGATTGTCCTTAGCTAATTATTTGTAATTTCAGAACCCTCATCGTGTCATGAGAGGCTCTGTGTTTACTGTTGGACGGAGAGGATGCGATTTATGTATCAGAGATCAATCTATGCCCAGCGTTCTTTGTGAACTGAGGCAGTCTGAGGTATGGAACCATGTCTGGTTGGACTGTCATTAGCCTTACGGACCAAAAGTCTTCTACATATAATATTCTTTTTTGCAGCACGGAGGTCCATCAGTTGCATCGCTGGAGATAATAGGGAATGGAGTTCTTGTTCAGGTCAATGGTAAGATTTACCAAAGAAGTACTTGTGTTCATCTGCGGGGTGGTGATGAGGTTGTCTTCAGCACCCCTGGTAAACATGCTTATGTATCCTTTTAAGAGTGGTATCGAAAGTTATCAACATATGGTAGTTAGGGATTATATAGAAAGCTTTTATTTGTCTATCTATGAGGTTTTTGCTATTTCTTGTTCCGTGGTTATCATATTTTTCCTTGACGAGTACTCAGATATTTCAGCCTCTTAAAGATGGAAATCTAGCAGCTCCAGACAGAACTTCTTCATTGAGCATTTTTGAAACGCAGAGTGCTCCTCTGAAAGAGCTTCACGCCGAGACAAGAGCAGGAGATTCTTCATCTGCGGATGGGGCCTCTTTATTGGCATCTTTAACAAACTTACATAATGTCCCTTTTCTACCACCCACTGCTAAAAATGTCGAAAGGCAGCAAAATTCTGAAGTCCCTGTGCTACCTTCTAGTTGTAACGATTGTATAACTGATGTTGATATGAACGATGCTGATAGTAACAATGATCATGCTGCTATTGCTTCAACGGAGAAAACTCTTGCTTCAGTCTCTTGTGCTGCCAATGGTGACCAGAATGCAGATGCAAATGGGATGGACCCTTTTCAAGAAGCGGAAGGTGGAAATATTCCTGGTTCTGGTTATGAAATTAGACCAATATTGAGCTTACTTGGGGATCCTTCTGAATTTGATTTAAGGGGTCGCTTTTCCAAAGTACTGGTGGATGAACGAAGGGAAGTGAGGGAAACACTAAAAGAGTATAACCGTACATCAACTTTGGTATCAACTAGACGCCAAGCACATAAGGATAGCCTGCGACAAGGAGTACTCAATCCTCAGGACATAGAAGTTTCTTTTAAGAACTTCCCATATTTCTTAAGGTCGGTAGTACATATGTTATTCTATTAAATTTCTATATTACCTAGATATGGAAAAATGGAAAATGCGTATTATAGTGTTACAAGTTTGGATAAACATCTTTCCTGAATTGTCTCAGTGGCACAACTAAGGATGTTTTGATAACATCAACATATGTCCATCTGAAGTGTGAAAGCAAGTATGCAAAGTATGCGTCAGACTTGCCAACAATGTGTCCCCGTATCTTGCTCTCTGGACCAGCTGGTATGAGGAAAACTCTGGAACAGTATTTCATATAATTCTTTTGTTTCTCGTTTCCATTTGCCTAACGAAATTCTCTTTTGGACTATATTGAAGGCTCTGAGATATATCAGGAAATGTTAACAAAAGCACTTGCGAAAAATTTTGGGGCCAAGTTGATGATTGTTGACTCTCTCTTGTTACCGGGGGTAAACCTTCATTGAGCCATTATTTACTCTTTCGTTTCTGAGCTTTTGATTATATGCATGAGTATTCGTGGCAATCTGTTAAGTTATTGGGTTTCACACAATTCTGTTAAGTTATTGGGTGTACACATTACTGCTAGCATTGATTCTCTATTTTGTCTGGATGGCTTCAGGGATCAACAGGCAAGGAAGCAGATTCGAGTAAAGAAATTTCTAGACGTGAAAGACTCTCGGTGCTTGCTAAACGAGCCGTACAGGCTGCTCAAGCTGTCGTTTTGCAGCATAAGAAACCAACTTCAAGTGTTGAGGCTGATATAACAGGTGGATCAACATTGAGTTCTCAGGCTGCTCCGAGGCAAGAAGTATCAACAGCATCCTCAAAAAGTTACACCTTTAAAGCCGGTATAGTTTCATGTCTGAAATTTTAGTTTCGTTGCTGTGTCACTTTCTGTGTTATTGAACGAGCACTTCTGTAATCTTAGGTGATCGAGTAAAGTTTGTAGGCCCTTCAACTGCTTCACTTGCCTCTCTCCAAGGTCCACCTAGGTATCATTTGTTGTATTTATTTTCTTCTTTTGTTAAAGGCCTTCTCATCTGATGTAGATTATTATTAGAACTCATTTTTTAAAATGCTATTCTTTCTAGGGGACCGGCAACAGGTTTCCAAGGGAAGGTACTCCTTGCATTTGAAGACAATGGATCTTCCAAAATCGGGGTTAGATTTGATAGCTCGATACCAGATGGCAATGATCTTGGTGGTCTATGTGAAGAGGGCCATGGTTTTTTTTGTACTGGTAATATTCGTTCTAATACGTACACATTTGCGTTAAAAAAGTTAACTGTAGTATTGACATTCTCCATGTGCAGCAAGTTCACTTCGGTTAGAAAGTTCTTCTTTTTTTTTTTTTTTTTTTTTTTTTTTTTTTTTTTTTTTTTTTTTTTTTTTTTTTTTTTTTTTTTTTTTTTTTTTTTTTTTTTTAACTAGTTGTTCCTCTATAAACCTCGATTAATGATACCCTTTTGAATGATATTGTAGGGTTGCATATAATGAAAGTGAAAGAGGGTCATTGATATTGTTTCTGAAAGACATTGACAAATCTGTGTCGGGTAACACTGATGTTTATGTAACGTTGAAGAGCAAGCTTGAGAATTTACCGGAGAATATTGTTGTCATAGCTTCCCAAACCCAGTTGGACAGCCGAAAGGAGAAAGTATGAATTCTATTTAATCTCACTTTTTGTATGCTTAAGCTCTTAATCTTCTTTAGTTCTATTCAAAAATGTTAATATGATTATTTGATTTTTCAATATCAGTCTCACCCTGGAGGTTTCTTGTTCACAAAGTTTGGCAGCAATCAGACCAGCATTGCTGGATCTTGCATTTCCGGTAGGCTCATCTTCAATGATTTACCTTTTTTCTAAATCTCTAGGCATGGAATAATATTTTTAGTTTATTGTAAAATTGACGACGCAGCATATACGCATATAAATATTTAAAATCTAGTTCTCTTTGACGTGTTGAACGTGATTCTTCATGTCTTCTGCAGGATAACTTTGGTGGTAGATTACAGGATAGGAACAAAGAAATGCCTAAATCAGCGAAACAAGTCACTAGGCTATTTCCTAACAAAGTGACCATCCAGTTACCTGAGGTATGAGCCTTGGCTCTCCCTTTTTTAATTAGAGCCATTAGTTTCTGTTTATTTCATTTTCTTTTTTTCATTAAAACTTAACAGGATGAAGCTGTGCTGCTGGATTGGAAGGAAAAACTTGATCGCGATACAGAGATCTTGAAGGCTCAAGCTAATATTTCCAGCATTCGTGCAGTGAGCATCGTGCAATGAAGTCCCATGTCTATGTAATTGCTTCCTTGTTTTTCATCTTTTGTGTTTCCTTATGTATTTGTTTATGGTTCTTGCAGATCCTTAGCAAAAGCCGTCTAATCTGTCCTGATCTTGAAACCTTGTGCATAAAAGATCAAACCCTTCCTTCTGATAGTGAGTAT
>JAKUCM010004555.1:0-12346 GCA_023374145.1 Lepidium sativum | reverse complement strand
AAAATGTAGCATTAAAATATTTGTATCTTTATAATAATAAAAAGGAAATAATTATATGGCATGCACTTAAACGTAGCATTAAAATAGATGTTTTCTTATACAGAATGTCCTCTCACCCACTTAAAAAGACATAATTGTGCCTGCCTGTTTCCATTTTCTTGCTCTCCTTCACACATAAATAAACCACGTGCCCATTTTCTAGTCACTTTTGATGATGTCGTTGTTTATTAGTGGATCTGGATTACGAGACATTATAATAATAATGTGGATTATTCTCACATTAGTACACATGTACAAATTTACACATATACATTATTAAACATGTACAAATGTGGTCCCTATCTTAACTACAATTCTTCTATAATTACAAATGGACATAAGAATATACTAGATATGGTCAAATTTAAACTAGACTTGGACAAACGTTTAAACTAGACATTTTGTTTGTCATAATTCAACTAGACATACATTGTCTTTGGTTTCTTTGTTAAGACATTGACAAACACTTAAGCCCTTCCAATGTTGCATATCTCACTAATTGGTAATAAAATAGACAAAAAACATAGAATGTAATTGATTAGACATCGACTATTTTGTAGATAATATGATGTTAATAAAATGACATTCTTCAATTAGTTCCCATCTCTAAGATAAAGGCATGGACATAGTTGATTAACTTTCATGGACATAGGTATAATTGTTATTCACAAATACATGAGCGAAATCAAAACCATTTTGCCAAAACTCTTATGCCCATAAAAAAATTCCAAATTTATTATCGGTTGTCCTTGTCTTTAGATCCAAAATCAAAAAGAACAAACCTTACGTCAAACAAACCAAAATTTTTTTTTGGTACATGTATAAATCTCGTAAATGACCTTCTGCCATTCCTCTAGGCAAATCATGCACGATCCTCCTTTCTCTTTCTTGTCTTCTCCTATCACGACTCTTGACTTTTCAGTCGCCAGATCGGTTGATTCTTCACTCTTGTTAGCTTTTTTGGTGGCTACAGCTAAGATAACCAACAAAAATTAAGAAAGGCTATCGCCTCCTCACTAAGTCTTTTTATCGAACAAAGAAGAAAACTTAGCAAAGTCTTTCCTTCTTTGCAACTGCGTCAAGCTTCTTTTTTTTCTTTGAATTTTTTCTCTCTCTTGAATCTTTTCTTCTCGTTTAATGAAATCAAAATTTTGATAGTTTTTTTGTCATGTCAAAAAAGTATGCGACATGTCAGGTTATGCTCGTTTCCTTGCCCGGGCACAAGTGGTAGCCAAAGCCAAACCAATTATCGTTGAAATTTGGGCTAAATGGGTCATTTCATTTGGTAAAAGGATATGCGGGAGAAAGTTTGGAAAAGAGGACATTTGGTATAATTAATTATCCAAGAAGGACATTTCAGATGATATTTTGATTGGTCAATTTTAAAATTAATTAGTGTGTTCTAATTTCCATTAATTTTATTGATATGTTTGTCTTGATAAGAATAACTAATTAGTATATTTTAGTTTCAATTAATTTTATTGATCTGTTGGTTTTGATAATGACTTTTAATTGGTTCGTTTGTTTTGGTAAGAATCTTTAACCAATTAGTTTGTTTTATTTTCAATAAATTTAATTGTTTCATTTGTTTTGGAATAATCTTTAACCAATTTCTTTTTAAAAAATCTATATATAATAAAAACATAGTATTAAACAGGTTCATATCTTTTATAATAAACAATTTATTTATTTTTTGATAAGATTTGATAAGATTCTATAACTGATTATTATGATATCTTTATCTACATAATATTACTAGTTTGTTTTAAAGTTAATATATAAAGATTTTGTTTAATTTTTTTCGGTCATTGAAGAAGATTAAAGACCATGATTTGTCATGCTTTTGTCTTCTTCGAATTATCTTATGTTTTTGTGGCTTTGGTTTTGTGTTTTTGTTCTCCCACTCTTTCAAGTTTTGTTTCGTTGATGATAAAAATTAAAATAATTTCTTTAACTTAAGTATGTAAAGATAATACAAAAAGCATAGTATTAACTTAAACATCATGTTATATTAGTCTGTATTGGCCTTTGATGTATTGTGATAAATTTGTTAACATTTAATTTTCAATTATATAATTAAAATAAATATAAAAGCTTATCTTAATAAATTCCTAATTTTTAGTTAATCATATAAGAGATATCTCTTATCAATCTCTATCCTTAAAATTTTACTCTAATCCTAATTTGAAAAACGATGCCGAACGAAAGCCATTTGTCTCTTTAATATCCATCTCCTCACTTTTTCTGAAAACATCAAGTAAAATAATTAATTAATAAACATCAATATGCATTGTAGGTGAATATATATGAAAATCGTTTTATTTATTAAAAAATCAATATGATTATACTTTTATATATGCATTTGTAGTTATTTATATTTTCAAATTAATAAACTATAATAATTTTAAAAAATATATATATTTAAAGGATAAATGAACATGAATCAAAAAATTTCAAATGAATATTGATTTCAAACCCCTAAATGAACATCGATCTCAAAATTTATATGAATGCGGGTCTAAATCCTAAATGACACGAGTCCAAAAATATTTATATACAAAAATTATAATGCATCAAAACCTACATTAAAATAAATCAAAAATATATTTCGTGTACAAAACTAGTTATCATTAGGTGGGTTGGGCAGATCTAGGAGAATCTCGGGGGGAAGAGGAGGCCGGGAGTCGACGACAGGTAGGTGAGTTTTTGTCTTCGTGGGAAGGGAAGAGGTTGCGGTGTTAGGGTTTGTGAGGAGCTTTTGATTTCAGAGTTTTGGCTGAGATTGGGCTCTCTGAGGTAAATTTTTGATTTATCGGTGGCGGTAGATGATCCGAAATTAGGGTTGGGAGTTTGTTTCGAAGGTGGTGGTTGGTTCGCCGAGTTCTTACTATGGGATTTTTCAGTGGAGATTTGGGGAAAGGTGAAGGTGAATCGCCTTTTGGCGAATTGGGTATTTTATCGGGTCCTTACTGAGGCGTATCTCGACTTCAAATCATGAGATTTTGAGGTAAGTTTATGTGGTCAATTTGGAGAATGTTATGGTTTCGGTTTTATGTTTGGCTAGATATACTGGTGGTGGAGTGGTTACGATTAAGAGATGATTTGTTTCAAGTTCTCAATCAGGGGACTCTGAGGTTTCTCTTTGGAAAACATTACATCCTGAGGAAAATCTCATGGTATGATCCTGATTAGGGGCCTTGTTCTAGGGAAGGAGATGATTGAAAGTCATCGATTGGTTGATTCTTACCTCTATGGTTATAGCTCTTTACGAGTAGAGTGCTGGTAATGGTCTTGGTTAGAAACCAAGAAGTTAGGCAGAGTGATGACAAGGATGACTCTATCATATGCTTACTTATTAACTCGATTCTGGAAATAAATATTCATGAAAGGGGCAGTACGTTTAGGATTTGGGACATGACAGTGCTGAGAACTCAGGGGAGCTTTAAATGGGATCATGTTAAGGCATTAACTAGAAGTTTACAGTATTTGGATTGTGTTGGATGTGTAGATGTGAACAACTCTGTGTTTATGTCTCTCACATTATTTTCTCTTGCAACCATGTTTTGTGAGGTTAAAGCACAGAAACCGGAGGTGGAGAATTAGGAGTGGTTCAGCGAATAGAATCGGTGAAACAAAATTGGAAGTGGTCCAGTCTTATTTGGTGAGTATGTGGATTTTCATAAATCTAAATCTCGGGGCTGTTAATTGTGTACATTATTACAGAGCCGAGAAGGGGGTAGAGTTAGTTTGGTTTTCAATTTTGGAAGAGTCTTTTGAAATAGTTAGGGGAGACGTTTCGGAGTCAGTTTTTATAGGCTCAGATATTGGTACCACATTTTCAGGTTCCGAATTTAAATTAGCTAGGAATTTTGGTTTGTTAAAAACTTGTGGAAGGATATTAAGTTTGTTGGAAAGTTTGAATTTTGAACTTTTGGGAATAACCATGCTCCACTTTTGTAGGGAGATATCAGACCTGGAAAATAGGAAGGAATCTTTCCGGAAAATAGGGGGTTGGGTCGTGTATAAAGCGCTGCATGGGGGGATGTGTTTTTCATCTCATTTACAAGTGCTTGCTCTTGATAATATCTCCTGTTGGATTATAGTATCCTCTGTTTTCCCATTTACATTGAGACAAATGGCACAGTTGGGGGCGAGTAAAAAGGTTGTGGCAGCATCATCTCCACCCCGTTTGCTTAAGATCATGATTCCGAAGATTGATAACTCGGAATTACTGGCAAGAAGCTCAAAGGTAATGATGGGCATGTGCTTAAATCCAGGTATTCAAAACGTAGATACGTTTCTCTTTAGGATGCCTCAGTTTTGGAATTTAGTGGGTAAGGTTAGAGGTTTAAATATGGGAAACAGGCGTTTTCAATTTGAATTCCAATCTGAATCTGACTTGATCAAGGTTTTAGAGAATGGGGCAGTAAATTTCGATAGTTGGATGGTTACATATGCACCATGGAAAGCAACGGCTGATGCGGATTATCCGAATCTGATTAGACTTTGGATTAGGATAACATGGATTACTTTCGAGTATAAAGTTGAGGAGGTATATAGGTTGGTAGCGGGATCTTTGGGCTCAGTAGTCACTGTTGATGTTGTCAAAGGTCAAGTTCTGATAGAAGTGTCATGCTCTAAGCCGTTGGTATTTTCCTCAATCTTAGAGTTTGAAGAGGGTAGAGAATCTAAAGTAATGTTTGACTATAAGAGCATCAGCATTAGAGAACCCCATGGGGGGTTCTCAGATAAAAAAAAAAAAAAAAAAAAGTAAAAACGCGGAGCCAATCAGGGTCCGTCACGTGGCGGACCCGTCCCTTGCAGGCTCTTATCTAAGAGTCGGGCCGCCACGTGGTGGACCCTGATTGGCTCCGCGTTTTCTCAATTTTTTTTTCCCCTAAGAACCCCTTCCCCTGAACCTCTAATGCTGATGCTCTAAGAGGCTGGTGGGTTTCTGTACACTTTGTTATAGAATGACACACGAATCAACTGTGTTATAAGGCTAAAATTGACAATAAAGAACAAATGGGAACACATAGTCGTGGTCTAGGGACTTCTGGGAAACATAGGAGTTTCAAGGGCGTTTTAACTGGGGGAAAACGAAACAATGGGCTAGTTTCTAGAGCTGTGACTGCTAGGGATTTAAATGTGGGGAGTAAAAGGAGCCGTGACACAATGGCTGCCCCAGTTCCGATGTCAGACTCTGGCCAGGTATGGGCGTTAATCATGGTTCTGGTTTGGTGTGAATTTGGGTTATGGCTCATGAGTTTTTTTACTTTTCAGAAACTAGGAGAGGTAGAAAACCAGAAGGTGGTTCCAGGGACTAATGCCCGCAGATCTCTGTTTCAGACTGAAGATAGTGATCGAGATGGGGCTGTGGCAGTAAATGTGGGAGACTGTGGGGATATTCGGGAGGAGATACAGTTTCGGCTCCTCTATTGGAGGTGTTTTATCTTTTTGGAAAAGAAATATATTCAAGGAGATTAAACGGGTTTTTAGACATTTTCTTGTTGTCGGGTTCACAACAAAAAATTACAGTAAGTGGGTCAGGATCTTGCTTAGGCATGCGACTGTGCAAATATGAGTGATGTCTGGTAAGGTCTTTATTATTTATTGGACCAGTATATCGTGCATTATCAAGGAAAGATCGGAGTACAGTGAGGCTCCAAAATTCTAGTAAGTAGATGATGAATTTTAAAACGGTATGTTGGAATTGCCAGGGAATTGGTAATAAGGTTACATAGACCAAAGTTCTTATTTTTGTCAGAGACAAAGAATTCTTACTTTTTACTGGAAAAAATATAGGTTCATTTTGGCTATAAGTTCCTGACAACTGTGGACCCAATTGGTAATAGTGGTGGTCTTGCTTTATTTTATTCCGACCAATTCACGGTCGATATTGCATACAAGGATCGGAATATGATAGATATCTCATTCGAGTTAGAGGGTCAAGAAATCTTTATAACTTTTTTATATGAGGAGCCGGTACAACATTACCGAGATTATGTATGGGAACGAGTAACACGGATGAGGATAAACAGATCATCTCCATGGTTGATTATGGGAGACTTTAATGAGTTGATAGGAAATCACGAAAAGCTAGGGGGTGTGTTATGAAATGCAACATCTTTCTTGACTTTCAATCAGATGATTAGGGATTGTGGTCTGGTAGAGTTTCCGAAAATTGGAAATACATGGTCATGGAGGGGTGTACGACACAATGGCATTGTGCGATGCATGTTAGATAAAGCTTTTGGAAATGGAAATTGACATGATTTGTTTCCTCTGTCTCAGGTGGAATATCTAGAGATGATTGGGTCGGATCATAAACCTATTATTGGTCGTTTCAATGATCAGGCCGCTCGGGCAAAAAAACAATTCATTTTCGATAAAAGATGGATTGGTATGAATGGTTTCCAAGAAGTTGAGGAAAAAAGTTGGCAAGGATTCCAGCCTAGAGACAAGCTGTCTTTTACTCGGAAAATTACGAGTTGTCGTCGTGAAATTTCACAATGGAGATGTAAAAATGGCATCTCTGGACGTCAGAACTTAGCTGCATTAAAGCAGAATCTGGAAGATTGTAAGAATTCCCCGGATGACAATCCAGAGGATATTCTGGAAGCAACGATGAATTTGAAGAAAGCTTATGTAGAGGAAGATATTTTCTGGAATTAAAAAAGCTGGAATAGATGGTTAGTGGAGGGGGATGATAATACTAAGTTTTTCCATGCTCAGACCCAACAACGAATAGCAAGGAATAAAATTGTGGGCCTTATAAACTCTCAAGGTAAGTTGGTAACCAAACAGGACGATTTATTTGGGGAAGCCTCCCAGTATTTTAGGGAGTTATTTACCAGTGGGGGAAATAAAAGGATTAACACTGAGTTTATAGAACCCAGGGTCACAGAGTTGAATAACCTATGGCTGATGAGGGCAGCCACTGAGGAAGAAATTAAAATAGCATTATTTCTGATGGACCCGGGAAAGGCACCGGGTCCGGATGGTATGACGGCTGTGTTCTTTCAACATTCCTGGGAGACGGTAAAGTCGGATCTAACTAGTTTGCTTAATAATTTTTTAACACACAGATGTTTTGAAAGGAGTTTGAACAAGACAAATATATGTCTGATTCCAAAAATAGAGTGACCGACGAAAATGGTTGAATTTAGACCGATTAGTCTATGTAATGTTGCTTATAAATTGATATCTAAGGTGTTGTCGTTACGTTTAAAGAGATTTTTGCCCAAGTTGATTTCGGAAACTCAATCGGCGTTTATCCCGGGACGGTTGATTTCTGACAATATCCTGATTGCACAGGAAATGTTTCACGCGTTGCGCACAAATGACTCAGTTAGAGGGAAGTTTATGGCTATCAAAACCGATATGAGTAAGGCTTATGATAGGATTGAATGGAACTTTGTAAGCGCTATGCTTTGTCAAATGGGGTTTGGTGAGAGATGGGTACAATGCATAATGTACTGTCTAACCACGGTTGAGTATTCAATGCTTATTAATGGAGCCCCGGGGGGTCGAATCATCCCAAAGAGGGGATTGCGGCAGGGAGATCCATTATCACCCTATATTTTTATTTTATGTACGGAATGCTTAATTTGTCGATTACTGGAGGGGGAGAAAAATAATTTGATTACCGGGTTATCTATAATTCGGGCGAGTCCGGCTATCTCGCATCTTCTGTCTGCGGATGATAGCTTATTTTTTTGCAAGGCAAATGTAGTAGAGGCTAGACAGATTTTATTAATCTTACAGGAGTATGAATTGATGTCTGGGCAACAGATTAATTATGCGAAATCCTCTATACTTTTTGGACACAAGGTTGGGGATGTGATAAAACTAGAGATACAACAGGAATTAGGGATTTCTAGGTTGGGTGGAATGGGTACGTATTTAGGCCCCCCAGAAAACTTGGGAGGAGCTAAGACAAAGATTTTCTCTTTTGTTCGGGACAAGTTACAAGCTCGGTTATGCAACTGGTCTACTAGATTTTTATCTAAAGCTGGTAAAGAGGTGTTAATTAAGTCAGTGTTAACAGCATTACCAACATATGTTATGTCGTGTTATCAGCTCCCCCGGGGTATTATAAGAAACCTAATATCCGCAATTGCTGATTTTTGGTGGTCAGGGTCAGGGGAATCCAGAGGAATACATTGGCGTAGATGGGAAACCTTGTGTATGCCCAAGAGTGTAGGGGGACTAGGTTTTCAGAATTTGGAACATTTTAATACAGCTATGCTAGCTAAACAACTTTGGCGCCTTCTAGATAATCCGAACTCTTTACTAGCAAAAGTTTTGAAGGGAAGGTATAACAAGGACCAGAGTCTATTAGAGGCCCCTCTCAAAGCCGTCTCCTTCTATGGGTGGCGGAGCTTGTTTTCTGCGAGGGGATTGATAGAAACGGGGAGTATTTTGAGAATTGGGAATGGAGAAAATATAAAGGTATGGTCGGACCCATGGATACCTGACACGAATCCGAGGCTTGCGAGACCACTACTGTGGAATTTATACCCAGATCTGACTCTTGATCAATTTATTGACAAGACAAGGGGTAAATGGAAGGAGACTCTAGTTCATCAATACTTTGAACCCCAAGATGTACATTTGATTCTGGGAATTCCCATTCCTCTTCGGGATCGTGAGGACTACTGGGGATGGCACTATTCACCAACAGGGAGATATTCGGTAAAGTCAGGTTATCACTTAGTCGAACAAGGGTCCGATTTGGCACAGGGTATATTGGGACCAGGTTTTGAGGCTTTATATAGTATAGTGTGGAAATTAAATTGTCCACACAAGATAAGACATTTTCTCTGGCAAACTATATCTGGCTGTATTGCGGTTAGTGCGAATATGGCTCAGAGAGGAGTTATTTGGGATACAAGGTGCGCTAGGTGTGGGGACGAACAAGAGTCTGCAAATCACGCTTTGTTCCTATGTCCGCCTGCCCTTCAGGCTTGGGCTTTGTCGAGTATTCCATCGCCGCCGAGTATATTTTCGGGGGAGTCCATTTGGGCAAACTTGGACTATCTATTTCGGCTACTGATGGAAAAGGTTAATTGTCAGGGTTTCCCATGGATACTATGGCATAACTGGAAAGCAAGAAATGCTTTCTGCTTCTCTGGTAAAGTTATGGACCCGCAAAAGGTTTTGAGTATGGCCATTGCTGACTATTCTGAGTGGTCATCGGCATGGTCGGGAGTACCAAAATGTAAAGGTATTCCCTTGTTTTGGAATTCTGTTAGGAAATCTCACATGGGTTTTTCCTACCACAGCTATTAGCAGTTTACAGGCTTTAAGTGCTTTGTGGACGCGTCCTGGAAGAATACTGACCGATACACCGGTTTAGGTTGGTATTGCTTCTCAGATTCAGTGGATGGAGAACGGATGGGAGCCAAAGGTGTTTCAAGGTGTCTTTCAGCTATACATGCAGAGGTGGAAGCGGTACTTTGGGCGATGGAATCCTTGGTGGCCCTTCACATTTCAGAAGTGGAGGTTTCGACAGACTGCAAGACGGCGGTGCGAATACTACATCAACCGGGAAGACTGGCGTGCTTTCAATCCATACCAAGAGAAGTTCACGCGGTTAAGTTCTTCTTTTTTGGTTTTAACTTTATCAGTCATTCCGAGGTTGATCAATCATAAAGCGGATTCTCTCGCCCGCAAGGCTCAGGAATTCCTTTATGATCAGTAGACTATCGCTTAATCGTTTGTGGTTTTGGTTTTATCTTGTCGTTGCCAAAAAAAAAAAAAATACTAGTTATCATTATAAATGAACGTTTAGTATGTAAATTTATATATACAAATAGAATCATGAAAAAACAAAAAAATTAATATATATATATATATATATAATAAACCTGTAGCGCTATGATTTTCAGTATCTTTTATAGTAATAAAAACAATTTTAATTTCTCGATTTTTTAATGGTTGATTTTCATATGTACTTAATTTGTTTTTTTTTTGATAAGATTGTTTTTAACAAGTTTTTTTAATTTTCATTATAATAGGTTCGATTGTTTAAATTTGTTTTGATTTGTTGATTTTTTTAAACTACTTAATTTGGTCCTACATTTTTTATTTTTGTCAAGAAGTAATCATTGCATCGACACCAAGGTCTGATCAATAGTCTAACTTCTCCAAATGGATCAAAATAAGATTTGAACCTAAAACAAGCATACTAGACCACTTGTTTTTTGACATTTGTCTTAGTTTTTGATAAGACATTTTTTAAGAAATAATTATTTAAATTTTTTAACTAATATTATTGTAATAGGTTCGATAGTTTTAGTTGGGTTGTTTGTTTAAATTGTTAGTTTGTTTATACTGGACAACACATTTAAAAAAATCCAAAAGATATTGTATTGAGATATTTTTAACCGTAACACCTTATATTTAGGAAAAATCAAACAAAAAGATATTCTTAACCTTAAAAGGAAAAATATTATCGATTTTTGTTTTTATTAATCATGTCGTTCTCAAGTAACATTTTGTTGAAGCCCTGCAAAGAAACATAGATGATTAAAGTTGAAATTCTAAAATTGTGGAAGATGTATATTAAATATCATGGTCAAACCATTAATATAATTCTAAGATATATGATACTAATAATTTATTTATATGAATACTTTTATAATGATTAAAAAAAATTTTTAATCCCTTTATATAGTACAACTCTGTAGTTAACAAATTCGTACTTTTCATAATAATAATAATAAAATTATTTCCTGATAAGTTTTGATAAGATTCTTTAATTAATATTGATTAATATCTTTATCTACATAATAATATCAGTTTGTTGTAATTTAAATATTTGTTTTAACTTTAAATATATAGAGATAAAACAATTTAAATATAATAAAGATCTACTAAACGAAAAAAAACAAAAACTATTCATAATTGTTTTTGATAAAGTATATAATGGCATAAATTAAGGATAGAGTTTACATAGAAATGTATATATAGAGAGAGACTCCTAATATTTAGGATATATGTATAAAAAAGATATTTTTAATCAATATGTATTTAAAATTGTACTCTCAATCATAATAGGAAAATTATATCAAACAAATTTTATTTATTTATTTATATCTAAGGGACATCCCATGTTATGGGTCTTTTTTTCTGCTTTTACGATTCCAGGTCTTCTTATTCTCTCGGTCTTTTTTTGCTTTTAATCATGTGTTTCTCTAAAATTTCTTGGTTAAAACCCTGCAAATAAAATTAGAAAACTAAAGTTAAGATTTCCAAGCTCTATAAGGTGTACACTTAAATTTTTCATGGTTCTTTGTGGTTCTAAGGTATGTAACTAATAATTTGTTGCATGTTTGTGTAATGTTTTGTAATATTTTCAAATTAATTAATATTTTTTAGGGTGAATAAATTCACTCTAATGTGAAGAAATAACTGGTTTCCTAGTTCATGAATCTTCTTGAACAAGGAAGTACTAAGATCATTACAAACATACAAGTTTGTGGTTAAACCTACAAGTTTGTATTAGAAATTTTCTTTTAATTTGTTGTTTTAACTATTTATTATTTTAGTTTTCAATAAATATTATATCTTTTGATAAAAATTATTTATTGGATAAGATTTTTGCTTTTTGTATAACACAATTAAAAAATTATACACACCCTAACAATATAGTTATATTCTTAAATTACAAAATAATTCATAGTAACCAACTACTAATTATAAATAAACAAATACATAAGGAAAAAGAAAAAGAAATTCATATATACATATACACTTATTACTAACACACATATATATATTAATTTTTTTGTTAATATTTGGTCACAATTGGCCAGTCCATTAGTCAAGTGCCTACATAGTGTAGGCGGCAAAACTCGATTCCTTGATGTGCATGTGCGCCTACCTTTAGTGGATTTACCACCTGCCACTATGCTAAATTTCACTTAACTTATTGCTAATTTAGATATATAAAAAATAAAACCTAAGATTTTATTTTCTTATAATTTATATATGTGTATACAAAAAAAAGTTTTATTCCATGCAAGACACATGGGTTCATCTAGTACTATATATAAATAAATATGATTACAATGTATATTATTTTTTCATAAAAACATATCTCATGCATAGGTTATCATCTAGTTAGGATATGAGATCACTTCACCAAAAAATGAGCAAAACAAAATACAAGTAATTGATAACCATTTGATTGATCGCCATAGGTTATTGATAACTTGGTAATTTTAGAGACAAATGTAGCAATAATCTGATATGTGTAAGTACATCATCAACAAAATAGATATAATAGACTTATCTATTA